>PVKS010029278.1:0-25526 GCA_004027875.1 Aplodontia rufa | reverse complement strand
ACTTCACACTCACCTACTACTGCAGAAGAACATTAGCGGAGTCTGGTGCCTCACAGACTTCACACTCACCTACTACTGCAGAAGAACATTAGCGGAGTCTGGTGCCTCACAAACTTCACACTCACCTACTACTGCAGAAGAACATTAGCAGAGTTTGGTGCATTCCAAATACAAAAAATTTGGAATATTATATATACCTTACTGAATATTACATTGATTTAACAGGTTGTTTTAATTATCTCAAATTCTTTTTAGAAGGATGTTATAAAGAAATACTGATGAACTATATTTTCTGGTAAATTTAATGAGTCTCAAAACAAACCCGAAGTTAGCTTTTTGGCTACTGTTTTTCGTAATTTTTAAATAAATTGGATAGATTTATTTAAATATATTGGATAGTTACTCTAAATTCCAAGGCAATTTACAAAAGGTAGGAACATCTGAAAAGGAGAGACTCTTCAGACATAAATCCTTTTCCTTTTCATGTTGCTGGGGACAGAACCCAGGGCCTTGCACATGCTGAGCACAAGCTCTGCTACCAGTTCATCCTCACACCATAGGAGATGAATTATTGTATAATTAAGATTTTTACTTGTTCTATTTAGGTGTATCTGGATTTTCAAGGGAACTGTGACTATTTTTAAAGATAAGATCCAGTTCTAGGACAAAGTAAGCACTCAACAAATATTATTTTCTATTTGACCTAAAAAATTTATCTTTTTGTTTTGCCCTGTCATAAACACATTTTGTTTCTGAAACTGGGGGTGGTGGTGTTCCTTTTAGAAACTTTAGAATTACTGGAGATTAGAGATGTAGGAAAGATGCTAATAGAACTGAAAACAGGGAATTATTACTCACTATACCTTCATCACCCCAAACTCATTGAACTTTGAAGAGAGATTTGATACCAGAAGATGGTACAGTATTTATTGAGTAGCTGTTATGTATAAATCAATAAGCTGAGTTTTATAAAAGATGGGTTAAACATGAATCCTGCTTTCAAGGAGTTTATAATCTAGTGGAAGGAAGAAAATGTATACATGTATAATCATTATAGGGGTAGAAAGTCTGGGTACCACAAGAAAGATGTTGTCTGGAAACATCTGCCATATGATGATTCATATAATTTGTATGCCAAGTAGTAATATTTTATTTTTGCCTCTTTAACATAACTCTAAAAAGAAGGTGAAAACCTAGCTATAAGTGACTGTATATCTGAGGTATCTGATCTTATAGAATAAATTCAATAATTAAGAATCAACATCACCACATCATGATAATTATATGTCAAGGGAAACAGTTTTATAAGCTTTTCTGGAAATATGACTGGGCTTCTCTGTGTGAAATAAGTTGACAATGTGATCACAAGAAGAAATCCTAATATTCTTAACAAAGAATAGAAATTTGATCTCTATTTCACATCTTTTCTCAAATAATAATTCATTATCTATCTATCTATCTATCAATCATCTTTGTGGTACTGGGAATCGAATCTAGTGGCACTTTACCACTGAGCCATGTCCCCAGATCTTTTTATTTTTTATTTTCACACAGGGTCTCATTAAATTGTCCAAGCCGGCCTCCAACCTGTGATCCTCCTTCCTCAGCCTCTTCAGTCACTGGGATTACAGGTGTGCACCATCATGCCTTGCTTCAAACAGAAATTTTATAACCCAGTATTTGTGGATGTTTTCAGGGTTAAACATCCTCCCCACCTTACAAATTATACCAAAATTGATTATTATGGTCATGTCCACTGTATATCAATTTTACTTGTATATCATGATAGGGTTAAAAAAAAGTCACTGTCCAGACTTGAATCACTCCTTTGAAGTCACAGTATGCAGGGCACAAGGTGTGATGGTGAGGAATCGACTGCATACCTGCTGGACACAGGGAGGAAGGACAGTGTGTGCCCACAGTGTAAGACGCACACACTCTCTCGTTTAGTCCTTACAATAACCTGTAATAATGTGAGTTACTTATTACTCACTTCTTCCAGTTAAGCTAACAAAGCTCACAGAAAACAAAAATAATCCTAAAGTCATCTAGCTAACAAATGGTATTCCTAGAAATCTAAACTGTAACTGACAACTCTCAGCACCACACTTCTGCATTCACCCTCAAATACTGGTCATCAAATGGTGAAACGACTCCACGGAATGAGAACAGTTAGGATGGTGATGTAAAGTTTTCATAGTTATATTTATTTAATTTATAGGACTATTTTGTAAGATCACATCCTTTCTATTTTTTACATGAGAATTGCTTTATTTTATAAAGTAATTATAACTGTGAGTGGTGATAATTTGTATTCAAATGCCTTATAGGCAAAAGTAAACAGATAGCTACCATACGTTGGTTTCTATTTTTATTGTTACAATTTTACTTGTATATCAAGTCCAAAAGTCTACCACTGTGCTTCCCTCTCTTTCTCCCTCCCTGTGGTACTGGGAATAGAACCCAAGATGCTCTATACCCCTTGCCCTTTTTGTTTTTTATTTTGAGACAGGGTCTCTCGATAAGTTGCTGCCCTTGGACTTGTGATCCTCCTGCCTCAGCCTTCTGAGCTGCTGGGATTTCAGGCAAGTGCCACTGCATCGGCTACCATGCTTTCCTATATATTGAAGAACAGATTTCATCCAAAAAAGGAAAATGCTTGATTAAATAATACTAAAAAAAAATCACCTTCTTATAAGAGTGAAAACTATTTTGAAAACTGCCAGTATAGCTGCTTTTAGGGGCAAAATCAAAAGAGGCACCCTATGCCCTCTACCAATTGATGACACCCAATTTTAAAAATGTTGCCTCTGTCCCCCTCAAGCATATTCTCTCCCATCTTCTCCCACTGACATACTTCAAAACTCAATCTTGACAGATACGCTCATATAGTGAAGGTTTCACAAGTGTCTACGTGGATGAAGACGGTATTGAGCCAAGCACGGTGGTGCCTGCCTGTGATCCCAGAGACTCAGGAGGCTGAGGCAGGAGAACCACAAGTTCAAGGTCAGCCCAGGCAACTGAGGGAGACCCTGTCTCAAAATTAAAAATAAAAAGGGCTGGGGATACAGCTTAGTGGTGATACACCCTTGGGTTCAATCCCTTGCAAAGCAGAAGGGGGAGGGGATAAAGATTTACTGAATATTTATATATGTGCAGATTAATTTATGTAGGAAATAAACCTTCATATATATGGTTTTTAAAACACCTTACTAGGAGCATTAAGATGTCGCTCCCCCCTGGGTTTTGAAGCGGGGAGCGGCGAAACGGCCTTGGGGGACCTTAGCCGTTCCCCAGGGGGCCAGCAGGACACTGGGAACCGGACACTGGGAACCGGGCGCCGGCAGGACAGGGCTGGGGATGGGGGAAGAGGAGTCGCTCCTCTGGTTTCCACTTAATGTTTTTGAGGTTCATTTTTGTTCCAAAATATATCAATAGCTCTTTTTATTACTAAATAGTATTCCACTGTGCGTACACCACATTCCTTTATTCATTCACCGGGACGGGATGGTCATACAGACTGTGCCCGCCTGTTGGCTATTATGAGAAACATTCATGCTCTTGTTTCTGTGCAGACACACGTGTTGTTCTGTACTGGGTTAGATGAGGAGCAGAGGCGCTTACTGGGTTGTATGGAGAATCTGTGCTCAATCTGGGGATTGTTTGCTAGTTCTGATTAACTTTTCTGTGGGTTCCTTAGGGTTTTCTTACATTCTGGACCATGCCATGTATTGATAAGGATGGTACATTTCTTCCTTACTAATCTAGACACCTTATTGCTGTTCTCACCTAACAGTACAACTGTAATCTCCAGCACAATGTTGAAGGGACGTGAAGAGAACTGATGTTTCTGTCTTGGTCTCAATTTTAGGGAGAACGCATTCCGTCATTCACCCTTAGGTATGACTGATGCTAACTCACTGTGCTTTGTATGATTTTTCCAAATACCTTTTATCAAGATGGGCCTGAGGAGTGGTCCAGGCTGCTGATATTAAATTTGGGAATCTTCAGTGTCTTTGGGTATTTCAAGTCACAAGACTGAATGAAATCACCAAAGAAGCAGAGAAGGGAAAATTTACTAGGAGTAAGTTTTCATAAAGATGACTGGCTTGATATTAGGAAATTTAGAATCTGATCTGGCAAGAACAAAAGTCAATTTAAGCACTCTATAAGTAATAAATGTTATCACATGACAGCATGTCACAACTGTGACCACTGGATATGCTAATGATAACTGCCAAAAGATTAATTTAGTGAACAAATTCACAAGACAAGGTCTCCAGGGAACACACATTTATAGTATGGATATGAACACTAGGCTTATTCTGTTTACTAAAATTGTGTCCTTCTCAAATTTAATTGTCTGTTGCTAAATGAAAGCTGTATTCCCACCTCACCTGCTTTTCTACATCCATGAGCTTCTGCACCATTGTCATCTAACGTGTGTCTCTTTTAAAAAGAGAGAGAGAGAGAGAGAGAGAGAGAAAGAAACAATTTTATTTGGTTTTTCATGTGTGTTTTTGTTGCTCCGAGTATTCGTTGGGTATGTGGTGCTGGGGTTTGAACTCGCGTACTTGCACATGCCAGGCAAGCGCTGTAACTGCTGAGCCACTGCTCCAGCCCCAACCTGTGTCTCTTCTGAAAACTATGAAATCAAAGTAAAGAAGCAAAGCTGCTACTCCTCCAACCCAGAGAGCCAAACAATGAAACAAGATAATACGCTTCGTCCAAACCAGGTACCTGAGTCTCCTTTACCAGAGTCTCCTTAGTTGATGAGTCTTTAGGTCTTGCAAACTTTTTGTGTTGAAGATCCAGAAGATACAGTGCAGAAGAAAAATGGGTCAAATGAGGGAAACTGCTTTCCAACTCAGAATGAGTAGTCGATGAATCAGAAGGTGGCCATCACCCATTCACACGCTGCCCTTCTCTATCAAAGGCAGCTTCCTTCCAGCTAACCCCAGTAACTGAAGTACTTCAGTTTCAAGGTGACACAGTGTTTTGTTTTGTTTTTTTTAACAAATGTCTTCCACTTTTCATAACTTGGATTAAAACTAGAATCCTTTTAAATGGGAGTAAGATTTTTCAGTAATGTTAATTTTCAAATAATGCTCCAAAAAACACATGCTACTGTGGCAGAAAAAAACACAAATTCACCCTCTGAGGGCCTTTGGTCTTCCAGGCACCCTTCTGCCTAAGCAGCATTCCTAATGCCAGTGAGAAATTGGGGGTGGAGAGCAGTGTTACATCAGGTTTTCAAATATAAACATTTATTGTAGACAAATCAAAGTAGTGTTCTCTTAAAATATTTTTTAGAGCCTCAAATGATACTATCTAGGCTGTAAACTTCCAGACTATTAACAAACATGTAACATCTGATAAAAACACTTTTATGAATAGGTCAAATACAGATCAAATAGGGGGCCCCAAAGATTTCTCAGATTTTTAAAGGTGTTGAAAATCAGTCTGAAGGTGGTGGTACAGCATAACAGGGCAGTTACTGGAAGCAGGTGCCTCTGTTTTCTCATTATGAAGGAGAATAAATAATACATTAAGTGCTCTGCACTGGCACATGATAAACACCCAATGAACTACTGCTGCTGTGAAGTCTGGAATCCTTTCACCAGCTGTGGACTGACATCTTCTGCTAATAGGCTTCGTGACACACAGCAGCTAAGGGAGGAGGGCACCTACGTACCCTTGGGCTGCAAAGCAGGCCTTTATTCCCATCTCTGAAGTGCAAGGCTTTAGGAGAAAAAACGGAAAACAAGGGGGAAGGTTGTATGAAAAAACCAAAAAAAGCAAGAGAGACTAATGGGAATTTAAAAAAAATTTTTTTTGTAGCATTCCTGCCAGCTAAATACTGAGATGGATGTTCACTAATTTAAGATTTAGCTGGCAAATCACAAGTTAAAGGAAAAAAAAATCTTACGCCCTAGGATCCACCTAATCAGAGTTCTGACACCTAAGGTTAAGTAGGCATGCGTGTAAGCTACTTAATAACCACATCTAGAAGTGGGGTGCAACTCAGAGGCAGAGAGCTTGCTGAGCAAGGTTTAGGCCCTTAGTTGGATAACCCAGCACCATATATGAATGGATGAATGAATAACTGCATATGAATTTTTTTTTTACTAAAAGAGTAAATTATGAATCAACATAAAATAATTTAAAAAAAGAATTATGACAATATCTTGTAAAAATATTCTTACTTTAAAAAAAAATACTCTTACTTCCACAGTCCCCCTTAAAGTACAGAATAATGAATTTATGCTACCAGCCAATTCAGCCTGGCCAGAATGATTCCATTCCATACAATGCTCATTTTCCCAAAGGGCTACTATCTAAAATTGCCATCAAAGCTGTGAAAGATAAACCAGGAATTATTTTGTAACATCAAACCTTTCAAACCTAAAATTGCAATGTAAGAAATGTTAAGCATCATTTCTTCCCAATTTGGATGGGAGGCACTTAAGGGCCTCCTGGAAAAGGAACTGCCCATTCCTCCTGGTACCCTTACAGAAAACCATACAAGGATCCCCAGGTTGACTAAGAAGGACTCACACTCCTAACCTCCTTTGAGCTGCGGCAGCCTCATCACATTCCGGGCTGAGCAGCCGGAAATCTGGTTGGCCATTATTCCAAAAGCCTAAAAACAGGAAATGCATTGGATGGTCAGGCCCCCTACAACACGGTCATTTGTGAAAGCAATACCTCTGAAGAAACAGATGGCTCAAAACAGTATTTTCATCTTAATAGCCATAAAATACTATAGATTATATAAGGATTATAAAATCAGCATATTATCCCTGCTAACAAGTAACATGATCTAATAGAGACAGCAACTGTGAGTGTTTTCTGCACTAATCTATAAGGGGTTTAAAGTGTAAGGTGAGGGCTGGAGCAGCAGCTCAGCAGAACAGCACTTGCCTGGCATGCACCAGGACTCAGGTTCAATCCCCAGCAATACACGCGCAACCAGGTGTTGGAAAAAAACAAATAAAGAATCTATATTATTTCTGGCCTGGGAGTGTAGTTCCACAACAGTGCACTTTTCTAGTGTGGATGAGACCAAGTTTGATCCCTAGCCCTGGGGGTGGGGGGATCTATTACTCCTTAAGTTTAAGGAATCTGTTAAATTTATCGTATCTTTAAAAACACAACTGCTACTAATGTTGCTATGTTATTTGTTATAATCTGATTTTACATTTACTTGTAACTTTGAAGGTTTTTGGTTTCTTTTTGCTAATATTCCATATTCATGAAGTTTACAGTATATCTGGGACTATTATATAAAATCATAGCTAAGGATTTTTTATTGGCATGATACTAAGAAAATTTAATTTCATTGCAAGTATTCACCATAATTCACAGTATAACCCTATTATTACATGCCTCATTACACGCTTAGATTTATGCTGTGACTCAAATCCCTACCCCAGAATATAACCTCATACAACAAACTCCTGAAACTGCTATTTTATGTGTTTTCATTCCCTGGTCAGTACCTAACAACAGCTTTATTTGGCGGGAAAGGGCAGTGTTAGGGATTGAAGCTAGAGCCTACCAAGCAAGTGCTGTACCACCGAGTCACATCTCCAGCTCAGCATTACTTTCCACAGGACTTAAAGTCTCTGGCACAGTCCGGGAAGAACAGCAAACAACGGATGCCCCACAACTTAGAACCTGACCCTTCGGGCAGCCGGCACCAACCACCAACTGTTACGTTGTCCTCACGATTCTTCCTAACGCTTTTTCAGTTCCGACTCACGATCATGCTTGTCCAAGCTTGTACCACCTCACAGAGAGGTATGACACCCATAAGTTTCCCATCACACCTAGTGAACATCAAATCCAACAACGGCCAACCGCAGCTCGCCACCAGACAGACAGTGGAGGTTCCACCTAATACAGCCCCTTCTAACTCACTCCACCTACAAGGAGGCCTTAGCGCTCGTTTACTCAGCCAATATACTGCCCCGTACTGCCCTCAGCCATTGTGTCAGGCATGTTCCAAAATATTAACCAAATGTGGTGCACCCATGTATCTCCTTGTAGAATATCCCTTCCCTCCACACAAAGGCTTCCAACCTTTAAGGACTCATTTCAAGCCAAGTCTTGTCTGTCATACTGACCCACGGGTCCTCTCTTCTGAATAACTGGGCACTTTCTCCCTGCATTTCCCATTTAAGTATCATTTTTTAAAAAAAAATTTTTTTAAAGAGAGAGGGAGAGAGAGAGAATCAATTTTATTTAGTTTTTCATGAGGCCTTTATTGCTCCAAGACTTCGTTGTGTACGTGGTGCTGGGGTTCGAACACACGTACTCACGCAAGCCGTCGAGCCACCGCTCCAGCCCCTTAAGTGTCATTTTTTAATGGAACTTTTTGTTTCACTGAGTTAAAAGGTAGTATGGAGGGAAAAGCATGCTCAGTGGTCATGAAAGTTTGAGAAATACTGGGTTATTAACAAGTAGGCAAATTTCTTTTTGGCTAGACTTCCCAAACGCCTGATGTTTTATCTGTATCCTCACGTGGGAGGTGTGACTATCTGCCACCTTGGATTTTTGCTACACCCTACGTGTATGTGCACTCTTTCAGTAGTTGCTGCCTCTTTTTAAAACGCTTATTTAGTGCCCGTCTCTCTCACCATCACTAGCGCTGTGGTTGCTGCAGGCAGCAGGCATACAGTTTTTGTGGAGCAAAGGAAAGAAAATGAGCAGGCTTGGGCTTTAGAAGGCAGCACAGTGGAATGAGAAAGAACTCAAGCTGTGGCCTCAGAGGAACTACACACACTTTTGAGGCTTTGTCTTTGGGCAGTTATTCAACTTCCAACATCCTCAGTTTCCCGTTCTATAAAATGAACAGAAAACCAGTACTTACACCTTACAAATTGTTGCTAGGAACAGATGAGCTAACGCACGAAAGGCTCTCAGAAAGCATTCCGTTAAAGCTAGCAGCTGGACTGGTGAGACACAGAGGAAACAAAGCGAGGTTAATTCAGAGGCTATTAAAATGAACCATGCTATTTCTATGTGTGAAGGCTCTGAGATATGCTGAGTTTAAATTCTGGCATCACCTCCAACATCTACAAGATCTTGTGTTTCTACCTGCTCATCTACAAAATGGGAATAATAAAAGCAATATTTTAGAGGAGTGCAGTAAGGATTAAATGACACCCATGTCCTTGGCACTCTGTCATACAGGAAATGCCCAGACATCAGTTGTACCTATTTGAGGATTATTTTAAACCAGATCCAGTGGCCTGAGAGAACATATACTACTCCCACCCCACCTTGCAAATGCTCTTGCTCCCACATGACCAGCACCTTCTTCCCTCACTGTGCTCCCTACCATAAGAAGCCCTGTTCAAAACATCAGCCTGCAGCCTCCTGAAGGACAGTCTGCCGAGTCCTCCCACCTGCACTCTTCCCCTTGCTCTCTACATTTCATATTTCACATGTGGCCAAGGAACAGTTCTGCATCCCCTCCCGATTAACTTCTGATAACTCTTGCTGACACTGTTTCAGAGCAAGAATGGTTGCAAAGAAGACAGTCTGCTGCACTGCCATTTCCCAATTCCAGATCTTAGTTTGATTCCCGATTGCTGTTTTAACTTAGGGTTTCCCTGTTTATTAAAAGAGCAATTAAAAAGAAATTATCTTTGGGAATAAAAAGTAAACAATACCTTTGCCTGGCTCAAGCCAAGCAAGTGATTTTAGCTGTGAGAGATCTTAGCCTTAATAAGCTAAACAGTACACATAAAATGAATTCAAACAAGACACACGTTCCTAATAACCATGTTATCACAAATTTGTATTTGGCATCAGCCAGTCATATCAAAAGCCAGTCTGCATGCTGGTAAAGGACTCAATCATAGACAGGAGCTGCCCAACTGCTGAGGAAAATTTGACTTGATGCTATGTTATCACAGGCCTGCAGCTCAAGTAATCAGAGGAAAAACGTTACGAACATGTGAAGAAGATTCACTTCTAAAAGGCCTACAGAAGGAAAATAAAGGTCATTAAAGAAAAAAGAACTGTTCAGATATTTGTATCCGGGAGGATGACAGGGATCATATGTAATCATACAAAGGATTGCTGGTCACAAAAAAATACCTATACTGATGGGGAGCTGACATCATCATACATTCTATTCCATTTCATATTTTTGTGTAAAAAAATTGTAAGCTTTATTGTGTCAAAAAAGCTTATGGGGGAGCTGGAGTGGTGGCTTGGTGGTTACAGCACTTGCCTGGCATGCGCAAGTGCATGGGTTCAAACTTCACCACCTGCACACAACTAAGTGTCAGAGCAATGAAAGCCATGTGAAAAATCCTACAGCCATGTGACTGTGTGTGGCCCTGTGATCATGTGTGTTCTGGCAGGTCATCTCCAACAGGAAAGATGTGTTGCAGCAGACAAGAAAATACAGAGGGAGACAGATGGTGGGACAGGCAACTCAACACTCCTGGGAGCACATACTTCAATTCATTGGCCTACAAGAGGCAGATATTCAGAAGCTATATTTTTGCCCCTGCTTATGCATCACAGAAAACCAAAATCCCAACACATAGCTGGAACTTAAGAGGGCGACCAAGAATTAAGAGTTCAAAATAGCAGTGAAGGCTGCTTTCCCCAGGCTGCCACTGTTGCTGGGGTTTGCAGCTATGGAGAGCTCAGGAGAGGGCACGGCACTATCTGTAAGGCAGCAGGGACATTTCATGGCTGGATGCCCAGACTGTCCAGCTCTGCACACAGCTCTGGAGTCTTCTGAGGGATGCACGGGAGGAAAACATTATTAACAACAGCTCTCGATCCTGCAACAGCTTCTTCATTCTCTGAAAACATCTGATGTCAAGAAAAGGATTCATTTTCAGTGTAACTCGAAAAATGACACAAAGGGTATGGACTTAACCATATTTTTAGCATGCAAAACCTTGTTCCATTGCAGCTGGAGAACTTACAAACATATTCGACTTTTCATCAGGTAAGTTATAGTTCAGATGCATGATGTGTACAACAGAAACCTTGCCTGATTACTCTACAGAGGTACTCAAATGCCTTCTCTGGGTAAGGGTTACACATCTCTTGATTTCAACATCACACTCTCTACCCAAGGTAAGACAGTTATTTTTGGCATGTAATCTTTATATTTTCAAGTAATTCAATTCCTGAAAAAGTTGTATATAAGCTGAAAAAAATATAAATAGGAACATTTATTGCACTGAAGTTTATTTCAAGGAAGCTTACTGTGTATTCTTTTGTTTTAAAAAAATGCTGTCCTCACAACTGCACAATTATTTAAAAGCTAGTTTGCAGAAATTTAGTCAGTCATGGTTAGACTGACTTAAAGCAAGAAAGTCTGTAAAAACTGCTCCCTGCCAAATATTGGCCAGTTCTCATTACAACATTCTGTTCTCCTTACTGCAATCTACAGCATTTTCAAACAAAATGATTAAGTTGGTAAGTATCTTTGCTAAGCAACTAAAATCTGAAATGTGAAGACTGCTGTCTTGCAAGAGACGGTACCACCTGTACTTTCAACACGTTTCACCACTGCTCCTCTGAAACCTGGGAAGATCCTCTGCCACTGAGCTTGAAGAAAGGCAAAGAAGCCACTTGAGTAAACCGCAAGAAAGAAGCCAAAGCCCAAAGGAAACACAAACAACAAAAACGAGCCGCCTGGCTCTCTCGGAACCCTCCCAGCCCACTCCCAGCTCCCCCTACCTTTCTTTCTCCTGGCTCCAAGGACATCTATAAATCCGTCCCCTGCCTCCTTCTCCCTGTTTCCCAAGCTTTCCCCACAGGCGTCAGCTACTCTGGCTGAGCAATCTTTCCTGTTCCATTCCCCAGATCACACTGTCTCAGCCACTGCACTGGTGTGGAATCAGCTCAGGCTCACAGCCAATCTCTTTACTTTCTTATAAATCTGAAACACCACCTCTGAACAATAAACCCTAAGTCATAAATAGTTATCTAAAACATACACACACAACCCTAATGGATCTAATTCCTATTGGGAACCACTACAAAGACCCATAAACAGCATTAAAAAAAAAAAGCTCTTCCACCTTAAAATGTTAAAAGTGTCAGGAAACTTATGTATAAACTCAGATCAAATAATGCACAAATCAACTAACTTCTGCTAGTTTATTTATTTATTTTTTAAATGTCAAGTTAGTATCACTTTCCTGGGTTCATCAGGTAAGTTATAGTTCACATTCAGACTGCCTACCCCTCCTTGCTGTTGGGGAGGTGATGCAAACACCTGATTTTAAGGCAGCACTGCAGGAATCTTATCTTCCAATTCTTCGCAACCAAAAGCTTTCTTCACTATGGAAATATGCTGCCCAACTCCAGCCCTGACCTCCTAGTCCTCAGGCTTAGAAGTGAGCCAGATGACAGCATTTGGAAAGGCCCACAATTTATCTCAGTAAAGCTAGCTGCTTGATGAAAAGGTGGCACTGGTGAGAAATACTGTAATTTAAAATCTCATATACTCCCCACAAGCCTTAGTTATTCTTTAATCTTCCAATGTCAGAACATCAAATGAAACAATTCATTCCTTTACTTTCTCCCACAATTAGCATCCTAATGGCAACTGCCTATTCCAGAATTCCTGAGCCAACTAAGAACAAATACAAACCTGTTACAAAATAATCTTTGTTAAAGTGCTAAAATTACACCACTTGGGGGAAAAACAATAATAAACATCCTGAAGAAGAAAATCTAAAACCAACATTATTCACATGTATCCCAAACTACCATATTTAAATGCTAGAATCCAAAAGGAAATGAAATCTTATGACACACTAGTGTCAAATCTTTGTTTAATTTTATAGCTTAAAAGTAAACTGAGGTAATGATCAGATTCGTTTGGACAGGAAGCATGGAAGTAAAGAGTTAAAAATCAGGTTTTAAAAATCAAATTCTTGTAATTAAATCAAGAGTGTGTATGTGATGTACATTTTTTAACTATTATGTGTTCCCCAGTACTGAAAGAAATAAAAAAAAAAGGAGCAATTAGGGAAACTGACAACAGAATAAAAAAAGAAAAATCAATGAAATGATAGTCATTTGCTGAATTATCAATTTCTCATGACTCAAAATGTGAAAGAAAAAAGATGTTAAGAATCTGTTTTATGAAAATACAAAATACTGTAAAACTTTATTTAGAAAAAAACCTTTTCGGGGCTGGAGCGGTGGCTCAGCGGTTTCAGCGCTTGCCTTGCAAGCATGAGGACCCGGGTTCAAACCCCAGCACCACGTACACAACTGAGTGTTGGAGCAACTAAGGCCATGTGAAAAACTAAATAAAGTTGTTTCTCTCTTTCTCTCTCTCTCTTACTGTCCCTCTTTCTTAAAAAAAAAAAAAAAGAAAAAAACCTTTTCAAGTATAGGTAAACAAAGTTACAACTATTCAGATCATACTCAAACACAAACAACAAAATAAATACAGATAATATAACTTATCTAGTCATTTTCCCCAACAAAAGCATCCTAGGGATGCCACAGCAAACATCGTCATCTCTGTAATTCTGGAATAATGTAAATTTCTTCAAGGTGCCCTCTGCCAACCAAGTTCATCTGGCCCGGAGCTAAATTTTATTATTTATCCTTTCACTTACTACCAAAGTAAGTCCAGAATCGGAATATAATAGCATTTCCTACAGAGTTCCAACCTACCATTGCTGTCCTCTAAAACCAGGCCACATCCCAATGTCTCAATTCATCCACACAGTCACTCCACTCTAAATGTATGAAGTAACTCACAGAAAATAAGCTTTTTGCAGGGTCAGATTACATTCAGAGACGTACAAGCCTCTCGAAGTGCGGATCATAAACTGACCACCTATACTGGCCAAGGACCTCAATGTGCACACCAGATACCTAGAAAAACAACCTAAGCAACACAATGGATTAATCCAGCCAGGAGGCTGCAACTTGCAACTCCTAAACACTCTAGTTGGACATCCACAGAGCACCATTTTGAGTTCAGAAATCTGCACTTAACGCTCAGATATCACGGAGCAGACCACTCAAATGGAGGTTTCATCTGGCACCGGCAAAGGTCTGGGACAACTAACAGCGTACAGAGGCAGCAATACCATCAGATGCCTTGGAACGCAATAGGTGCAGCCGAGACCCAGCGGCTCCTCCTCCCCTCGCTCCCGCACAGCATCCAAGCACAATCCTTCATCTTCGCTAAGATTCCTAAATCCCCGGGCAGCTTGCGCGCCAACAGTCTCCACCAGGCCAACGCACAGGGACCCCGCATATTCACATCTGCGCACTTTAACAGCAGCAGATCTATTAGTTAAATCTCGTCCTCGAGGCAAAGGTGCAAATAGGCATCCCCAAAAGCAGAGGTGGCAACGAGGCGCTCGGGTTTCGCTATCTGATAACGCGGCGGATGCTGTGCGGCTCGCCCTCCTTGGACGCGTCACTCCGCAGCCCGCAGCACCGTTACAATTCCAACCGAACGCGGACCCGCACGACGCCCCCAGGCCCGCTTCTGCAGACCACCCGTCCGGGAGGCACAACCTGCGTGTGTGGGTCGGCGCAAGGCCGGATCTTCTTTAAAATGCAGGGGACCGCGGTGCGCGACCCACGCATCCCTCGCTCACCCGCCGCGGGGCACACGGGCGCTCCGCACACCCTCCTCCCGCGTCCCCGGGCTCCCTCGCGCCGGCGCCGCATGCAGGTCGCCCGGGGCCCGGCTCCGGCCCGGCCCAGCCGAACAAAGGGCGGCGGACCTCGGGGCGGCGGCGGCGCGCTCACCTGGGCTCCGTCCCGGGCGGCGGCTCCGCGGGGCTCCGGCGGCTCGGGCCTGGCGGCGGCGAAGACTCGCACAACCGCCCGGGGATCTCGGGGGCGCTCGGGCGGCTGGGGCCCGCTCAGCGCCGGCGCCGCGGGCTCGGGTCCCAGCGCGGGCGGGTGGGCGGCGGCGCGTCCCGGCTGGTCCAGGTCCCGCGTCGGGGACGCCGCGACGCGCCCTCCTCCTCGCGCCCCTCCGGACGCGGCTCCGGCGCGGCCCGGGTCCGAGGAGGCGGCGGCGGCGGCGGCGGCGGGCTGAGCGCGGGGCCGCTCCGTTCCCTCCGGCTCCGGCTTGGGCTCGGGCGGGCCTGCGGCGGCAGTGGCGGGAGCGCGGAGGCGCGGGGCGGCCTGTCACGGGGCGGCTGCGGCGCCCTGGCGGCGCTCACGGCAGCGCGGCGGCGCGGCCGGCAGCGGCGGCTGCGGCTCCCAGGGCGGTCGCGCTGAGATGCGGAGCTGCCACCGCGGCCATCTTGTTGCTCTAACTGACAAGAATCCCCCTCCCCCCGCTCCAGCCAGACGGGGCGCTCGCGCCCCCGTCCCCGCCCCGCGACGGCCTCCAACAGGAAGTCGTCCCGGCCCCTGGCACGTGACCACACCGCATCTGCATACCGGAGGGTGGGCTGGCCAATGGGCGCACTGGACTCCAGCTCCGCCCCCGCGCGCCCCTCCATGGTCCATTGGCTTGTTCTGTGCAGGCCACGCCTCCTCCCTGCCCCTTAATACCCGCCCGCGCTCTGGTTGTCCAGACCGCGCGGGGAGCGCGCCAGGTTACGAGCGGCGCGCGCTTCGCCAGGTTCGGCGGCGCGCTGGTCCTGGGAGCTTGCGCTCCTCGCGGGGACGCGTGGATATCGGCGCTGTGCCTTGCCCATCGCCGCCCTCCCTCCCGCCTCTGGGTTCGGTGGCTCCGCGTTAGCGCTCCGGCCAGAGGGTCGTCGACCCGGGCCTGCTCATCCACCGGGTTCTCTCGGGCAGCACTTCGCGGCTCCCCAGCCCAGGCTTTATGCTGTATTTTCGCCCGGCGGCGCTGGCCCTCTAGACAGCGGCTCGCAACCCCTGGAGCTTGCACTGGCGCGCGTCCGGGCCGTGCTGTGCACGCACTGTGCACGCGCCGGCTGGAGCCCGGGAAGCATCCCGCTCTCCTCGCGCCTCTGGGTCCGCCTCTGCGCGCAGCAGCTCCCGGGGGAGCGTTCCGCAGCGAACCAAACAACCCAGGCTCGTCCGGGGAGACATCCCTTCCCCCGAGCGAAAACACCCCCACCCCCACCGTGCACACAGCCTGTCCGGGCGGAACTCGGGTGCTTAGGCTCCTACACACCCCGTGGTTCCTTCCTGGCGCTCGGTAACCCCCCGCGATCCTCCATTCTGGGTCTCCTCTTCGGTATACATTATTCATTCACGGTAGGCAAGGTCAGACGCAATGTGCAATCTGAAGAATCCCTCTTTGACTTTCGGTTCAAGCCACGAGAAGATTACGAAACCAGGGTTTTTCTCCATTTTCTTGAAAGGACATGGAAGAAAGCTGCCTTTACTCCGTTGCGCGAAGAAGATTCGGCGGTGCTACTAATGAAAGTTGCTGGTGCTGCAAGAGGCCATTCCCTGTCTACGTGTCCCCATCTTGGAGAGGAGATAATAACACAGGGATACTTTCGCAATGCAATTTTGTAACCACAAGTGTCGCGCTTTGAAATGTCTATGGATGAAAGAGACAACAAATTTTAGAGTCCCAGGAGCTGCCTACATTGCTTTCTTTTTTCGCCATGTTTTAAGCCCTCCGGTGGTCACATTCACTCTCTAAAGTCGTTTTCAAATGTTAAGCTGTGTATTTCCTCTCCCGAAAACCCACATCCCAAGGATGGATACGAAGGCAGTTGGAGCTTTCATGGAGAAGTCTGCCTTTTCTATTCGACGTTTCATTTACATTAATTGTCTGCGGAGAACCAGCATGTTTCTATTTCTCAACGGTAGAGGCATTATCACATGATCCAGGAGGGAATGCAAAATAACATCTTCCAAATATACAGCACCCACTGCGTAGATAGGTAAATCAATGAGTCCAGGTGGACCAACACTGTAATAAGCAGAACTTCACTTTTTGAATAATTGAATCAGATTTGCATTATTTAATATTTGACCTTGATGTTAATTTTGTGACAATGGCTTTGCAATTCTTTTCTGTTCGGATCTCTTCATTATTCCCTTTCAACAGCTTAATCTGGAAAAATAGTTCTTAGACTGTAAACACCTGGAGAAAAGGCAGACTGTACATTCTGAACCCCAAATTAAGCCATAGTTTAGCATATTGGTCCTGTGGCAATAGAATATTGAGATCAGGGTTGACTCCACAGTGAGGAGTTTGGTGGTCATGATCCTGGAGTTTGCTTAGTGGTTAGCCATAGTGTGGTATGACTCAGGACTCCAAGCGAAGTTGTAAAATGGACTTTATACAAGTACATGTAATAATTTAGTTTATATATATATATATTTAAAATGATTTAAAATATTTTAAAAAACTGTTTGGTTTAAAAACTATTACATGGGGGCTGGAGCAGTAGCTCAGTGGTTACAGCGCTTGCCCGGCATGCACAAGGACACGAGGACACTAGGTGGTTGGGCCACCGCTCCAGACCCAACCACCTAGAATCTTGTTAGATGTTAGAACAGCAACTTCAGGGCCCCCCTGCCAGATGTGCCGAATCTGGCCCCTGCAGCTTAACAACTTCCCCTGGTGATTCTGATGTGCACTGGGTTCTGAGAGTAAACTTGCAGGGCTTGTTGGGATTCTGTTTGTGTGTGATTCTTGTCCCCGATGTCCCAAGTCCCTACTTCCATCCTTCCATCTGTGTTGATTAACAAGTATAATCTGCACCCTATGGTACAGTCTTCAAGGGAAAAGCTTCAGGACTCAAATGATTGCTTTTCAGTGCAAATGCAATGAAGCAGTCTTCGTCCTCCAGTATACAGCAATGGACTGGTCCTAAGAAGATGTGATCAACTTCCAAAGGCCCTCTAGACCGGTGACAGCAGGGAACATGCTTCTCAGACTGTGCTCGGCAGACTCACCAAGGTGTCCAATATAGAGATTCATTGTAGGTCCAGGCAAGGACTGTGAATCTGCATGTGAACCAATCCACAGGGGATTCTGATCCACTTCTCCCACTACACTGAGAATGATCCTGAAATAGAGAACAGAGCCCTGAAAGCAGAGGGAGGGTTGGGCTCAACTCAGGAGTTGTATTACCTTAGGGAATTTACTGGGTCTCAGACCTCTTTATAGTCCTCATGGAGCTGAAGATACTCACTGGACATTTAACAGGTATTCATGTAGGGCAGCAGACTAGAGGCTGGGGTCTTACAGCTGCAAGCCGAGCTCAATCCTAGCAACTTGGGAGGCTGAGGCAGGAGGATGAGGCCAGCCTGCACAACTTAGTGAGACTCCGTTCCAAAATAAAAACGAGTGCTGAGAGTGTGGCTCAATGGTAGAGTGCTCTGGGTTCAACCTAGCGTACGTGGGGATGGGGAGCTGCAAAGGCCTCACCCTAAGGTGCTGAGGGAGGTGGGAGAGACCTAGGTCGCTCTGGAGGGCTCAGGACATCTTCACAGAGAGCCTCTGGTCTGAGTCTTGAAGGATACCAGGGAAGCAATAATGGTCCGAAGCTAGTGAAAGGGCATTGAAGAGAAAGGGAACGGCCAGCGCTAAGGTTTAGATATGAGGTGTCCCCAAAAGCTCATGTGTGAGACAATGCAAGAAAGTTTAGGGTGAAATGATGGGGTTATGAGATCCTTCAGCTCATCAGTGCATTCGTCCACTGGCGTGGCTTAACTGGGGGGTAACTGGACAGTGGGGTGGAGCTACAGGAGGTGGGTCTGGGAGCATGCCTTTGGAGTTTCTATTTTGTAGTTGGTATGCAGAGCTCTCTCTCGCTTGCTCCCTCTGCTTCCTGATCGCCATGGCCTGAGCTTCCCTCCATCACACCCTTGCCCCATGACGGTCTGCCTCACTTGGGCCCAGAGCAATGGAGTCGGCCATCTATGCCCTGAGACCTCTGAAACTGTGATCCGTAAATAGCTTTCCTCCTTTACGTCGTTCTTGTCAGATCTTTTGGTTGCAGCGATGGTCGCAGCGGCTAAAACAGCAGCAGTGAAGGAAACAGAAGGGAGTTGCAGCAGTGTTGACCCAACACTGCAATAGCTTAGGAGTAAAGGGAAGAGAGTTGAGCTGGGGCTGGATGACAAGGTGTGTCTCATGTCACACCAAGGCCCTTGAACTTCATCCTGAAGCAGAGCTCTTGAAAGACTAAGCATTATAACTCTTGGTCATCAGAGAGATCTCTCTGGAAACACAGAGATGGTTGATGAGGAGGGGGGCAGGATGGGTCAGGTAGGAGGTGTTGGCATGGGTTGGAGTCCTGGCAAGTCACCCAGGCAGGAAATCAGAATGGGTGAAATATCCAGAATGGCAGTAGATGTCGGCAGAGCGGACCCATTTGAAAGATGGCTTTAACGTGGACTCTGAGGAGTTGAGGGCTGTTATACCTGGAAAATAAGGGAAATAGGAAAGGATATGGCACGGGTTCCTTGCTTAGTGAGTGACGGCTAGGTGGCAAGGCAGGGGCTACAGGAGAAGTTTGAATCAGAGACCTTCGGTGTATGTGGGTGAAAACCTTGGAAGACCTCTGGGTACAGACCAGAGGATGACTAACCACGTGGACAGGGGTCTCAGATACTTAAAACAGCCTCACTTATCTGGGTTATGTGATGCTAGGCAGATGGCTTTGGTGATACTGTGGTTTTTTTTATCCTGTTCTGCCAAATTGACAATCTGATGGAAGAGAGGGTTCCATTCCTGGAGTTTCATCTCCAAGTAGGAGGGAGGATCACTTGGGGCCTTTGTCCCAGTGGGCTTCTCCTTGGCCCAATTCTGCTGGTGATGAGTCAGGAGAGGGGCTTTGTGTCAGCAGCCTGTGACTCCTGGATTTACTCTGGGTGAACTCCCTCATTCTAGGCACAGCTCCCTCAAGATTGTTCGAATTAAGCAAATATTTGTCAGTCCAGCCCCAGGCAACACTCTGCAGACATCCCCAGTTCACCGGATCACTGCCTGGTCCACCCTTCCGAGCTGCTGACAATCTCACCAGGACATGAGAAAGATCTAAGCGATCCCTCCCAATCCTTCTTTTTCTTTTTTCCATGACATTGTGTTGTGCTTCTTGTTTCTTGCCCCTGCTAGAATGTATCCTGGCTGCCTCATGCAAGGGCCTTCCTGTGCTCTGTTCACTCATGTGTCACGGGCACCGCAGCACTCTGGCCCCCGGTGCCCAATACACATTTCTCTGTTGAACGGCCACGTGCGGACGAACCATGATAAATATCTTAGGGATATTAACATCAAAGAACTGTAGGAGAGCCGGGTGTGGTGGTGCGCACCTGTGAGCCCAGCAACTGGGGGCAGGCCTGAGGAAGGAGGATGGCAAGTTCAAAGCCAGCTTCCGCAACTTAGTGAGGCCCTGAGGAACTTAGTGAGCTCCTGTCTCAAAATAAAAGTATGGGATTCAGGGATGGAGCAGTGGCTCATTGGTAACAGTGCTTGCCTGGCATGCATGGGAATGTGGGTTTGAACACCAGCACCACATACACAGCTAAGTGTCAGAGCAACCAAAGCCACATAAAAAACTAAATGTAGTTCATTCTCTCTTTCTCTCTCTCTCTCTCTCACTGTCTCTTTGGGAAAAAAATGGGATTCAAGATACCTTTAAAGGGATAGACAGGGGTCCTTGTTTCTTCCCTCTCTTCCTCTTCCTTTTTCCTTAGTCGTGTACCAACTATTTGGAGACTTAAGACATTATACAGAAGAGAGACTGGAATGTTTGACATTTACAGCAGATATTTCCTGAGACCTTTGCAAAGCCCAGTTTAAAAAAAAAGAAATTTTAATATATAATTTTCAATTTTCTCCCCTTCCAAATAAACCAAAATGCATACTTGATTGTGAGTAGACCATGAAAAAGACCATTTTACGTATCTGTTGCTGAGAAACAAATTATCCCAACATTTAGACGCTTAAAACAATAAATATGGATATACCACACAATCGCTAAGAGTCAGGAACCCAGGAGTACCCAGCTGGGTGCGTCTCCCCCCTGTCCATGGTCAAGCAAGGTCTGTGGTCCCTGTGGCTTGAGGAGGCTGTTCCCCACTGTCTCACATGGCTGCAGTGGGGTGCTCCATCTTTTGCCATCTGCACCTCTCCACAGGGCTGCTGGCAACATGGGTCACCCAAAGTGAGCCAGTCACCCAAGAGGGAACGCATACCCAAGACAGAAGCCAGAGTCCTTCATGATGTCAGCCAAGCTGGGCATGGTGGAGTGCGCCTATATTCCCAGCTACTCTGAGGCTGAGGCAGGAAGACCGCAAGTTCAAGGCCAGCCTGGGCAACTTAGTGAGGCACTGACTCAAAATAAAAAGAGTTCAGGCTGGAGTGGTGGCTCAGTGGTTACAGCACTTGCCTGGCATGCTCTAGGATGTGGTTCGAACCCCAGCACCACATACATAACGAAGTGTTGGAGCAACTAAAGCCACATGAAAAGCTAAAGTTGATTCTGTCTTTCTATCTCATTGTCCCTCTCTCACTTTAAAATAAATAAATAAATAACAAATAAAAAGGGCTGGAGATGCAGGTCAGTGGTACTGGGTTTAATCAGTGTCCTCCCCCCAAAAAAGAGAAACAAACAAAACTTCAACCTCAATAACAAATGAGAGAAATTTTTCAAATGATAGTGAAGTTATTTGAGAATGAACACTACATTGGGACACGGATGGGCTGCCAAGGAAGACCACCATTTTCAAAGGTGAAATGAAAGGGTTTGATGTCAGGGGAAATGTCCTTCATGTCTGTCACTTCTGCTATGTGGCAGGTCACACAGACCACCCCTACGCAGTGTGGGAGGGGGTGACACAGGGTACCGGTGCCTGGAGGCAGAGCTCACTGGGGTCATCTTGGAGGCTGGCCTCCGTCACAACAAACCCACTGTCCCAACACATACAACTCAAGTTCATGGCTTAGCAAAATCCAAATCATGAACTGTCATGGCTTTTGAGATTCTTGCTAAATTTTTGGCAAGCGGGAGATACAGGTATGCGGTGAATGCCAGGGTTCTTGGATTCCCTCTTTCCTGAGCCCTATTTTCTCCTTTTGTTATATTAATGGGATTGAGCCGTATGGCTAAGGGACCATTCAACTCTCAAACTGCACCACTCAGAAATTCGGTTTCCATGTTGAGTCAGGGGATGGATGGCTCCAGAAATGCAGTATACTTGAAAAATCCCACAGCGTTTAGATGGATGGCGGTGTCCCATGGAATACAGAGGAGCTGAGTGGGAAGGACGTGGTGGTCTGAGGCTGGAACTGTAGAAGGCTCCTGTCTGGGAAGCAGGCTGGATTAGTGAGCCATTGGGGTGTGAGTGGGGCAGAGAGGTTGCCACTGATGTCTACTCTGCTCTCCACACTGCTGAGTTTTCACTGAGAAGAGGCCAGCGACATTTCCCAGAAACCCCTTCTCTAGCTGGACAATGGCAGATGGGCAGAAGTGATGTCCACAACCAGGCGACTGAAGTTGGGTCTTCTCCTCTGGCTCTTTCTCCTCCTGCCTGAATGTGGATGACCCAGGGGGTGGAAGAGCCTCAAAAGCAAAAGAGTGTGTGCTTAATGTGCACAAGGCCCTGGGTTTGATCCCCAGATAAAGAAAGAGGGGAGGAAAAGACAAACGAAGGAAAAGAAAAGGGCCTGCACTTCTAAACCATCAATGAAGGGAGATCCCGAAGCCCAGGAACTCGGAACGGGTGAAAAATGCACTTGGCATTAGGCGACGCCAGTGAGAGTTCGGGGTCCACTTGTTACAGCAGCTGCTACTATCCTAACCCACACTAGAAAAACTGGGTGAAGTCTTTGGAAAAGTCATCCGAGGACGATGCACATGCCATGTATAGGTGGAATGACGCAGAGGAGGAGAGGAACTAGGGGGCTGCAGCAGGGCTCCCGCCACAATGGGACGATGGGACGGGAGGAAGTGCTGGGCGCCCTCCCCGCTCCTGCTTCCTGGCAAGGCTCATGTAAAAGCCGAAAGCGACGCTGACCTTTTGTTCTTTGTTTCTCTCGTGCCAGACACTGTGCAACGTTCTTCATTCGCATTGTGTCACTTAGTGTTTTCAGTGCTTGTTTGAATTTTTACCTCATTGCACTGCACTCGTTAAAAGTACTTTTAAAGAGATGGGGGTGGAGCTCGAGGGTAGGGCGTGTGAGTAGCATGCTTGGCGTGCTGAGTTAAACTCCAGGCACCCTCAAAAAGATACAGACGATCGATTGACCGAGTTTTGGTAAAAACAATTTTAAAGAAGTCATCTAGGCATGTGGTTTTAAAAGGCAATTACATACTACCAGTCTTTTTTTAAGGGGGGGCTGGAGCGGTGGCTGGGTGGTTATAGTGCTTGCCGAGTACGTGGCAAGCACCCACAAAAGGAACTAAGTATCAGAGCAAAAAAAGCCATATGAAGAGCTCAATAATGGTTGATTCTGTCTGTCTCTCTCACTGTCCTTCTCTTTAAAAAAAAATAAAAGAGGGGGGGACAGGCTCAGCAGTTATAGTACTTCCTAGGCATGCGTGAGTGCATGAGTTTGAACCCCAGCACCCCAGCTTTGGAGCAATGAAAGTCACATGAAAAATTAAATAAAATTGATTTTCTCTCTCTCTCTCTCTCTCTCTTATTGTCCCTCTCCTTAAAAGTAAAGAGATTGCTCCAACACTTCATTGTGTATGTGGTGCTGGGGTTCAAACCCCATCCTCATGCATGCCAGGCAAAAGCTGTAACCTCTGAGCCCACTGCTCCAACCCCCTCATTCTACTAGTCTTGAAATAAAACAAACAAACCTAGTCTCAGGTCCCACCCTCTTACTCTTGATTTCTACCCCCAGAGGCAACCACTTTCAAGTCCTTCTGCAAATTACTTTTTTTTTTTTAAGAGAGAAGGGCAGTGAGAGAGAGAAAGAGACAGAGAGAATCAATTTTTATTGAGTTTTTCACATGGCTTTCGTTGCTCTGACACTCAGTTGTGTACGTGGGTGCTGGGGTTTGAACCCGTGTACTTGCGCATGTTGGGCAAGCGCCGCAACTGCTGAGCCACAGCTCCAGCCTCTTATTTTGTTATTTCTAAATAAAATTCTTGGTCTCTCCCTTCTTGATTTTTCTATTCCAACATGGCGGCTTCCGACTGTCTAGGGTGATGCCGGCTCTTGCACCCCACCTCCCACCAGCGTGCACTCTTTCCCCCCCCATATGCATATGATCGCAACATCAGATTGAGGGGTGCACTTTCTAGACAGGTAAAATAAACACACATGTAACAGCAGTCAGAATAATACCTGGGTTATCCCTAGAGGGTTAGAAGAAAATAAAGCCAGAAAGGTAGGTTGGAAGCAAAGCATTGAGAGCCATCAGGCCTGGCTTGGGGTGCAGCTCTGTGGTAGAGCACTTGCCTGGCATGTACGAAGCTCCAGGTTCAATCCTTACCATTGCAAGCTGCAAGGAAAAAAAAAGATAAGAAGAAGAAAAGGAGAAATCCAGTAGGTTAGGAAGTTAGAAACTCACCCAGCGTGCAATAGAGAGCCATTAAAAGTTTTAGGGAGAGAGGCAATTGGACTAGCAGATGGTTTTCCAGGAGGCAATACTGTAGAATGGACCTAAGAAGGGATTCTATGATAGTCTCAACAACTGGTCATTCATTCATCCATCTGCTCATTTATCCTATCATCTTTCTCGTTTCCAGTTCAGAATGAGCCCCGGTTACTGCCTGTCTTTCCTTCTGGACTACGTGATATTCTTGCTCTTCTGATTGATGTTCTGTCCCAGCACTGGCATGTACACAGTATGTGTTCAATAAGTATTTGGTGAAGGAAGAAAACACAGATGTTGGCAGTGCAAAGATAGTGTGATGGTTTTGATCAAAGAATTGGAGACATTTCAGAGAGACCTGCTCTTGTCCACTAAATGAAGGGCAGGACTTTGGGGGATCAATGTGACTCTTGATGGGGGGTCTAGGGAGATTCGTTTTCATTCCGACGATAGTTCATCCTTAACAATATCAGATGAAAAAAAGTACACGCTACTCTCAGTATATTCTTACAGTCCACTAAGGGAACCTTAGTCCACTTTCAACCAAGATATGTCCTGTCTTTGCCATCCCAGGTGGTGTGGTGGTAAGCTCAGATCCCTGCTATGTTCCAATAGAGGAGCAGGATTCCTGCAGCTTTGCCTGGGGCTATTTTATGAAGCATCCAGCTGATTCCATGAGAGAACGGCATCTAACTGGTTGGTCTGTTGTATCCCCAGGGTGTGGTGCATAATGGGTGCTGAATAAATATGTCCCTGTGCCCAGCAATACAGGCTCACTTCTGCCCAAGGTGTTGGGGAAGAGGGAAGGGAACTTCATCAAGGCGACTCTAAAATTGAAGAGGAAGCGTGGCTCACAGGAACCAGGCAGGGACCAGATTCTAGGCCCAAGGGTCCACATATTAAAGATGGAGCAGTCTGTTTGGGTAACAAAGCAGTTTGGGGAAGGAAACAATTCTGATCTTAGACATTCACCTGCAATTCTGGCTAAAATCAATGAGCTGAATAATTAGAAAAGCAGGTCAAAGAGAGAAATTTACTGGTTTAGTACATTGC
>PVKS010029277.1:0-25634 GCA_004027875.1 Aplodontia rufa | reverse complement strand
CTCATCATGATCTCTTCCATAACCATCTATTTACCCTCGAAGGCTGCAATGTCATTGTTTCTAATTGCTGTGTAACATTCCATGGTATAAATGTACCACAGTTTTTGGATCCATTCTTCCTGTGAGGGACACCGGGGTTGTTTCCATAGCCTAGCAATAGTAAATTGTGCTGCTACGAACATCGATATTGCTGTGTCACTGTAATACACAGCAATCAGAATGTCAATTATTAAGAAAATGAAAAACAGTACATTTTGGTGAGGATGTGGGGAAAAGGGTACACTCATACACTGTTGGTGAGATTGCAAACTGGTGTAACCACTCTGAAAAGCAGTATGGAGATTCTTCTAAAAACTAGGAATGGAACCACCACTTGACCCAGCTATCCCATTCCTCAGTATATAACCAAAGAATTTAAAATCAGCACACTGCAATGATGCAGCCACATCAATTTTATAGCAGCACAATTCACAATAGAGAACATATGCAGTCAGCCTAGGTGTCCTTCAACAGATGAATAAATAAAGAAAATGTGATATATATACACAATGGAGTATTAGTAATAAAGAAGAATGACTTTATGGAATTTGCTGGTAAGTGAATGGAACTGGAGACTATCATGCAAAGTGAAATAAGCCAGTCTCAAAAAGTCAAAGGTCGAATAGTCTCTGATACGAGGAAGCCAATCCAAAACAAGGAAAAGATCAGGGGCTGGAGAAGTGGATCAGTAGTTAAAGCACTTGCCTGGCATGCATAAGGACCCAAGTTAGAACCCCAGCACCATGTACACAACTAAATGTCAGAGAAACGAAGGCCAGATGGAAAAATAAATAAAAATTCTCTTTTAACTCTCTCTCACTGTCCCTCTCTTAGAAAAAAAAAAAGGAAAAGATCAGAGGAGCAGACAAAGGGGGATAAAAGGAAGGAAGAAGGAATGGGATAGAGAAAATTTGTGGAATGACAGAACTAACTTTCCTATGTACATATATATGAATATATCACAGTGAATTTCACCATCATGTACATCAACAAAAACTAATTAAAAAAAAACAAATTATTAGTAAATTACAGATGTTAGAATAGAGGGAAGTTAAAGGGAAGGGAAGAAGGGAGGGGAATGAGAAATACTGAGGACTGAGTTAGAACAAGTTATATTCCATTCTTTTATGTCACTGTATAACTGCCATATATAAATAAAAAGAGCTGGGGCTGGAGCGGTGGCTCAGCAGTTTCGGAGCTTGCCTGGCAAGTACGAGGACCTGGGTTCAAACCCCAGCACCACGTACACAACTAGTGTTGGAGCAACTAAGGCCATGTGAAAAATTAAAGTTGTTTCTCTCTTTCTCTGTATCTTAAAAAAAAAAAAAAGCCAATAAAATGCGAATAAAAAAGATAACTTATTAACTCAAGGGCAGCTCCAACATGTAAATTACATAGGGGAAAGATTTTTGAGAGAAGAGAAAGGGCTTTCTGGTGCTGCCTGCTAGTTCTAATACACTATAATCTACTTTTATCCATTATTATTTCAAAGATACAAGCTCAGAGAAATTAATACCATTTAAAAATATGTGGACCACTTACTATGTACTTCACTTTCTCTCATTGGTGCAGTGCATGGGGTCCTCTACTAGACTCAGAAATTAAAAATATCATTAGCACAGAATACAGGTATTATATAAAGGTCCATATTCAAAACTGTGTAAAGTCCCTTTAAATTCCTTTACACAAAGTGATCTGTGTAGAAAATGTCAGAAAAATCCTTTTGGAGTAAGAGCATCTATATTTCTGTATTACAGCTACATAGGACTCAAGTTCTTTTTAGAAGACCAACAATATTCAGAGATCTATGGAGGTAGTGTTTCAAAGAAACACAACTGTACAGAACTATTAGCTCTGTTCTTACATTGATGGTATACTAGGGGAAAGAAGTTCTAGTCTTGTGAAATATGTTAATTAAAGTGACAGATCTCATAGGTGAATGCTGACTTTAATCTCCTTTGATCCAAATCCCCATGAACTCTTTATAGGTGCAGTTTAAGTTTTACTTCTTTATAAAGCCTAACCTTTTTGGATCAAATTAATCTTTCTTTTCTTGCCTCTTCTAACTTGTTGTCCATATCTCACATTCTGGAATGTGATAATAACTATACTACAATATTATTTAAATGTGTCATATGGTGTATATTTTCTTCAAACATGCAGTTTTTAAGTAGAAACTAGCAGTTTTCTTTTCCACTAATTATAACACTTAGCATTCTCCATGCACAGTAAGTACTTATTAAATTGGAATTAAGTTAATGAGTGGACTCACCTTTAGGATTCTGGAGTTGGTTCATCAATTCATGAAATTTATCTTGGGCATCTGGCAAATCCATTTTATTAACTGCCAGGAGTGCAGGTTTCTTCTGAAGTTCCTCTTTGTACAACTCCAACTCCTTTAAATAAAAGAAAACCAAATAACTTTATCATAGTATCTACATAAATTAAGTAATTGGTAATGTCCTTCTTTACTTTCATTACCTGGGAAATCTAGATCCCATTCACTTCAGTGAAATGCAATAAAGCCCAACAATAATAAAACAAAGTAATACAGAAAATGCTTCTGTTTAGGTCATGTGACAATACATGTTAGCTCCCATGATTTCCTAAAGAAGGCTGATTGTATATCTAGAGCCAAATACACACATCTGGCCTTCACAAAGTTAAAATTCAAAAGTCAATGACAATTAAATATTGTGCTTGAGTACACCTGAAAAAAGTGAACATATTTACAAGTAGCATTTTTGAATTGGCTTAAGCAAGCAATTCAGATATTAAGAAACTTTGTTGGTGTTTTTTGTTATTGAGTTATTTGAGTTCCTAAATATATTTTGGGGTTTTTTGAGATGGGGTCTTGCTATGAGGCCAGGCTGGCCTCAAACTCAAAATCCTTTTGCCTCATCTTCCCATATGGTTGAGATTACAGGCCATGCATCACTATGCCCAGCTGAATTCTTAATATATTTTACACAGGAACTCTTTATCAGATGTATGGTTTACAAATACCTTCTCCCTTTCTTGCAAAGGTTGTCTTTTTATTCTGCTGATTGTTTCCTTTGCTGTATAGGCTATTAATTTGAGGCAATCCCACTTGCCTATTTTCATTTCACTTTTATTCACTGTACTTTTGGGTTCAGATCCAAAACAATCATTGCTCAGACCACATCAAGAAGCTTTTTCCCTATATTTTCTTGTAATAGCTTCATGGTTTCAAGTCTTATATTTATTTGCTAGGAGTATAACTCAGTGGTAGAGCACATGCTTAGATTGTGTGAGGTCTGCAGTTCAATCTCCAGCACCAAAAAACAAAACAAACAAAAAAAAAACCAGTAAACAAAAAAACTTATTTTAAACCTTTAATCCGTTTTGATTTGGCTTTTTTATACAGGATAGGTACAAAATGGGTCAAACTTCTTTCTTCTTCAAGTGGATATCTAGTTTTCCAACACCATTTATTAAAGAAATTTTCCTTTCTCCATTGTGTGTTCTTGATATCTTTGTCAAAGTTCAGTTGACTGTAAACACATGGATTTATTTCTGTACTCTACATTCTGTTTCATTGGTCTATATGTCTGTTTTTATACCATGATGTTTAGATTAGTACAGATTTGTAGTAGGTATTGAAATCAGGTAGTATAAATAAAGCCTCCAACTTTGTTCATTTTGATCAAGACTGCTTAGTTATTCAGAGTCTTCCGTGGCTCATTATGAATTTTATTATTTTTCTATTTCTATGAAAAAATGCTATTGTAATTTTATTTTTTTCTACTGGGGATTTAACCGAGGGGTGCTTTACCACTAAGTTACATCCCTAGTCGTTTTTATTTTGAGACAAGAGTCTAAGTTCCTTAGTGCCTCACTAAGTTGCTGAGGCTGACATTGAATTTGCGATCCTCTTGCCTCAGCTTCCTGAGTTGGTGGGATTATAAACATGTGCCTCCACACCCAAGTACTGTTGGAATTTTGATAGGGATTATGTTGAATCCATAGCTTGCTTGGGGTAGTGTAGACCTGATTAAAATGGCAATAGATTTAAATAAACACTCCTCAGAAGAAGACATACAGATGATTAACAGGTATATGAAGTGATCAACATCATTAATCATAAGAGAAATGAAAATTAAAACCACCATAAGATATCATTTTATACCTGTTAGAATAGCTACTATCAAAAAGACCAAAAAAATGCTAGGAAGGATGTGAAGAAAAAGGAACCCTTGTACACTGTTGGTGGGAATTTTAATTATTACATCCATTAGTAAGAGGTTCCTTTAAAAATTAAAAATAGAGGACTGAAGCAGTGGCTCAGCAGTACAGCACTTGCCTAGCATGTGCACAGACCTACATTCCAACACATACACAACTAAGTGTTGGAAAAACAAAAACCAGATGAAAAAATAAATAAAATTGATTCTTTCTCTCTCTTTTAAAGAAAAATTAAAGGACTGGACAGTGGTTCAGTGGTTGCAACGCTTGCCTAGCATGTGAGAGGACCCAGTTTCAAATGCCAGCACCACATACACAATTATCAGAGAAACAAAGGCCAGAAGAAAAAATAAATAAAATTGATTCTCTTTCTCTGCCTCCCCTCTCTCCCTCCTCCTATCTCTTAAAAAAAAAAAAAATAGAAGTACCATATGATCTTGCAATCTCACCACTGGATATGTATCCCAAGGAAATGAAAGTAATTAAAGAGATATCTGCTTCCATGTTCACTGCAGCACAATTCACAATAGCTAAGAAATGGAAACACCTGAGGTGTCCATCAACTGATGAATGGACAAAGAAAATGTGATAAACACATGCATTGGAATACTCTTCAACCATAAAAGAGGAATGAAATCCCATCATTTGCAGCAACATGTACATCATTATATTAAGTGAAAAAAGCCAGGCAAAGAAAGACAAGCACCATGCTACTTATTCATATGTGAAATCTAAAAAACTTCATCTCATACAAGTTGAGAGAAGAATGGTTGCTATCAGAGACTAGGGAGAGTGGGGGTTGGGGGCTTGTTGATCAATGTGTACTAAGTTAGATAGGAGTAAGAAGTTCTGGTGTGATATACTGCACAGCAGGATGACTACAGATAACAATAATGTATTGCACATTTTTAAATGGTAGAAGAAAGGAACCTCAAAAGTTCTCACCATAAAGAAATAAATATTTGAGGACATAAACATTTAACCTGATTTAAGCATCACACACAGACAGACAGAAAGACACACACGCACACATATGTGTGCTGCAATATTTACATGGTATCCCCTTAATATCCAGAGTTTTTATGTTTTTAGGATCAGTTAAAAAATAAATTTTAAAAAATGGGCTAAGAATCTGAATAGACATTTCTCTGAAGACATACAAATGGCTAAGAAACACATGAAAACATGCTTAGAATCATTAATCATAAGACAAGTGCAAATCAAAACCATAATGAAATAATATTGCACTCCCATTAGGACAGTTAAAATAAAAACAAGAGACAGTTACAAATGTTCCTATTGATGTGGAAATATTGGAACCTCAATACATTGCTGTTAGGATTGTAAAATGATGCAACTCATTTGGAAGAGTTTGGCAGTTTCTCAAAATGTTAAGCAAAGAGCTGGCATCTAGTAACTCCACTCTTAGGTGTATAGCCAAGAGAAATGAAAAAATGTCTTCACAAAAACTGATACATAAGTGTTCACAGTGGCATCATTCGGTATAGGTAAAAATTAGCAAACAAAATAGAACCATAAAGTCCTGGAGCTAAGCATCACCCTGTTGTGTTGGAAACCATATGACCAGAATCAGCATGCAAGGGAAGGGGAAAAGAAATATGAGGCAGGAATCCAAACCTGCTCAACACCATAGACCACGGTCCTAACAGCAATAGGGACCAATAAAGCTTTTTAAGCAGGGAACAAACACATGAACTTAGTTCTTTTAAAAAGATAACTCTGGATGACATATTAAAAATGGATTGGAGGGGGCTGGAGCGGTGGCTCAGCGGTTTCGGCGCTTGCCTAGCAAGCATGAGGACCCGGGTTCAAACCCCAGCACCACGTACACAACTAAGTGTTGGAGCAACAAAAGCCATGTGAAAAACTCAATAAAGTTGTTTCTCCCTTTCTCTGTCTCTCTCACTGTTCCTCTCTCTTTAAAAAAAAAAAAAAAAAATGGATTGGAAAGAAACAAAACCAAAAGCAAGGGGACCAAACAGGACCAGATACAATATTGTAGTGAGAGGGAATTATGATTGTAAAAGTGTGGCTGAAGGCACATGAATGGCTTTCAAAGAGACTTAGGATATAAAACTGACAGAGCTTGATGAGGTGGTAAGAAGACAGAATCAAGAATACCACCCAGGATTCTAGCTTAATAAAGTTGTGGAGGTGATTTAAGTTTACAAAAAAAAAGAAAAAAAAAAAGAATTCTGTTCTGTTCTCTCTCTCTCTTTATAAATAAATAAATAAATATATATATATATATATTTATTGATTCTTTCTCTCTCTTTTAAAGAAAAATTAAAGGACTGGACAGTGGTTCAGTGGTTGCAACGCTTGCCTAGCATGTGAGAGGACCCAGTTTCAAATGCCAGCACCACATACACAATTATCAGAGAAACAAAGGCCAGAAGAAAACTTTATATATATATAAAGTTTGAGTGGTTAATATGATATCCAATCAAAGATATGCAATAAACAGTCTAAAGCACAAAAAAAAGATCTGGGTATCAGATATATATTTGGCATTCATTGGAATATTAACAATGTAACTGAAACAATGAGGAAAGACTGCAAAATATGGTTAGGACAAAACTCTGAATAACACTTAAAGAATGAGCAGAAGGCTTGGGATATACCTAAGTAGCAGAGTACTTCTCTAGCATTTGTGAGGCCCTGGATTTGATCTCTAGCACGTATGGCAAAAAGAAAAAGAAAAATAAGAAAAAGAAAAAGACAAGCAGAAAAGATGCAGACTGATAAATAATCCATTAGGTAGAAATTACAATTCATAAAGCTAAGAATGGAAAATGTTTCAAGAAGAAATACACAATATAACAGCTGAGAAAAGATAAAATGTAATAAGTATATATTAGGGATCTGGAATCCCAGCAGAGTTTTATCCATGGCAATAATTTAAGGAGGAGGTGAATATTTAAGAAAAGGTAGAGTATGTACTTATTCTAATTATTATGTTATAGGTCTATATATTAGACCAGATGAAGAATACAATAAAACAGAAAACCTACTTTTGTTAGCAGAATTATCGTTTCAAAGGCAGTTCTATATTGACTTTGGAAAGAAAGTTGAAATCCAGAAATGTCAACCTAAAAGAGAAGAGATAGCCTTTAATATATGAGTGGTCACACATTTCTATGTTTTGAAATGCTTTACTCTTTCAATCTAAATATAAATTTTCATCCATACTGGTAATTTAGTAATTCAAAATAAGTAACAGAAATTGGATTAAGATAACCATAATTATTCTGATAAAATGTAGACAATCTCATACGCAACTCAAGCACTCAAACATAGTCTGAAACAGATACTACATAATAATATAACAGAAATGTTGAGGAACTAGATCTTGACAAGTATAGCCAAACTTATATCTGCTATTGTAGCAATTCTATTTACACACCCATATTATAAATGAAGATTACCTACTCTACTTCATCCACATCTGAAGAGATTTAACAGAGTGAAATATGCTACCACAGTAATGCATCCCTTAATGACAGGGATATATTCTATGAAATGCATCATTAGGTAACTTTGTCATTGGACATCACAGAAAGTACTTCCATAAACCAAGATGGCTAAGGTATCATTAGATGATACAATCTTATGGGACCACCATAAGATATAAGCAGTCCATCACTGGCCAAAATGTGGTTAAACAGCACATGCCTCTTTTAACTTTAAATATTACTTATAAAAATATTTCTAAAAAATTTAAATTTGAACATCACAATGGTATGCATATGACTTACAACAAAAAGTAGGTGCTTAGTTCTTTCGATATGCTTGAGAAATTTGTGGCCCATTCCTTTGTTCATATGTGCTCCTTCTATCAAACCCGGTAGATCAGCTACTGATATCTAATATAAAGTTAATGAGTTGATGAAAAAGAAAACCACAGCTCAATTATATCCCAAAATTTCAACAGATTTCAAATATAGTGTTAATAATTTATGTTTTTCAATACTTCTTTGAAAAGTCAAGATACCTTCATGGTAATATAATAAATAAATAAGTTGTTAAGAGTCAAAATCTTTTGGTTACAGATTCTAACAATCTAAAAATTTTTGAGTTTACTTTAACATTTATTTAATATTTGCTAGTGGCATAAACCTATAATTCCATAAATTATACTGCTAATTATTGAATCAACTTTTACAATCTGAATTTGTTAGTCTACAAAGGTATTAATTCAGTAAACATTTACTAAATATAGCTCTATGGTTTTTTTGTTTGTTTAAAGAGAGATGCACAATGAAAGAAAAAGAGAAAAAGACAGAATCCACTTTATTTAGTTTTTCATGTAGCTTTCATTGCTCAGGTACTTGGTTATGCACATGGTGCTGGGGGTTTGAACACGCATACTTGTGCATGCCAGGCAAGCACTGCAACCACTGAGCCTCCATTCCAGCCCCACCGCTCTATAGTTCTAAGTTTTACATGCAATTTGTAAATGGCAGAATTGTTTCTTTTCTGTGCAATATTATACCAGCAGAATTACTATTTTTATAAAGTGAAAGAATACAGCAACCCTATACTCCTTCTGAAGGTGATAACAATTATTAAGTCACGTTACACTTGTGTTTTTCATACCTTACTGTACATTATAAACACTTAGGGAACTTCTTGAAACAACAGAGGGCTAAGACCTATCCACAAGAGATTTAGTTTCAAATTTCTGTACACAGGCATCATTTATCACTGTTGTTCTTAGGCAACCTGGACAATTCTGATGTGCAACAACAGCAGGAAAGATGCAGTGCTTTACCTTCACTGCTCAGTGTGGATAAAGAATTAACACTTTTATCAGAAGCTGTGATTATATGTCAAAGAAATAACAGAGGTCTCATGTCCTGAAATTTCCTTCAGAGATTCTCTACTGATTTCCTTTTAAAATTAGGTATAAATGCTGTGATTCCAGCAACTCGGGAGGTTGAGGCAGGAGCACTGCATGCTCAAAGCCAGCTTCAACAATTTAGCAAGGCCCCAAGCAAGACCCTTAGTGAGACCCTGTCTCAAAATAAAAAAATTAAAAGGGCTGGCAATGTGGCTCAGTGGGTAAGAAACCCCCCAAAAGAAAAAAAATTAGGTATAAGCAATGTTCCTTTTTCTTCTAAATATTGTTCCTTACAGCCATGCTAAAATCGTTTCCATGAACTTTAGAAAGTATTCTTAGGAAATGCAGATCAATAACCCAGTATAACATTAAACATGAACTTGTAATAAGAAGAAACAGAGATTAAGGAAGATATGATGAAGATATGATATTGTAGGAATAAACTAGACGTGATATAAAGTGGAAAAACAGGAAATTAAATTCTTATACAATATTTTACTATGATAGCGCTAAGCAGAATTTGACCAGTTTCACTTATAAAATCTTGTTACTTTTTCCCCCTAACATGAGAGAAACAGGCAAACATTACAAAACCCTAGTAACAAAACAAACTATTTCATTTCTAATCAAACAATTAAAAAAAAAACTTACTTGTTTGAAATCCTTGTACATAATCTTTCCAAGTTCAGGCTTTAATGTTGTAACTGAAAAGAAAAAACAATAAGTCTAGAATAAATGCTGATTCTCAGTAGATGGCCTCAGCATTTTGTACAGAATAAGTATTTCTTTTCCATGACAGTTTCAGATGTTTTTCTAATTTGTACAAATGCAAGTTACAGTTATCTTTGCTATTTACAATGTATTTGAAAAAGAATAAACACAGATTTTTATAATCTGCACAGGCATAAGCCTAATCTAATTATTAGGCCTCAAATTTCTTTCTTTTCTTTTTCTTTTTTTTTTTTTTTAGAAAGAGGGGACAGTAAGAGAGAGACAGAGAGAATCAATTTTTTTTTTTTTTTTGGAAATTAGAACACACTTTATTCTGTAATCCAAAGGGTATTTGTGGCAATTGACAGATCTAACTCTATGCACCAAAGGAAACCAATTAATTACCCTGCATCATTTTGAAGTGTCAGTGCTATGAAGTTCATTCTTTTCCCATGACAATGGAGAGAGATGTAAAATACCTCTTATTAGGAGTTACTCATAAAGAAGTTTTTCAGTTTTGTTTTGTTTTGTTTAGAGTTGATATTCACTAAAAGTCAATGAAGTTTAAATAGTTGACACAGGTTTTCACCACTTTACAGACATGGAAACTGAGACTGAGTCTATTTGTAACACTGTAACAGAATACCTGATGCTAGGTTAATTTATAAAGGACAGACATTTATTCCTCACCATTCTGGAGGCTGGACATCCAAAAATCAAGGTTTTGGAACGTTCAGTGTCCACATGAATGGTCAGGAATTGAGGCAGTACACAGGGATTGCCTCAGTATTTGAATATGCTATAACACACTTGCTTAAGGGAGAATCAATTTTTTTAATTTAGTTTTTCACATGGCTTTGGTTGCTCTGAGACATCATTGCGTATGTGGTGCTGGGGTTTAAACTCACGTACTTGTGCATGCCGGGCAAGTGCCGTAACCGCTGAGCCACAGCTCCAGCCCTTAAATTTCTTTTAATGAGCTTAAAGGAGGATGGTAAAGATGTTTGGGGGCTCAGAATTTAGGTTTCTATTGCTGGGTTCATAGGTGAAATTTTCCTAATCCTTTCTCATTGGGTTATTCTTAAGTCTTCCCAATCCTCTTAAGTCTTCCACATTAGTCTCTTTCCTATAACTTTTTGCTTTTCTTCCTCTTTCCTTCTTAAGAGTCCTATGTATTATAATAAATATTGGCCATGTAATTTATAGCATCTAGACCAAAATTAACTCTACTTCATTTGAGTCTAATTTTAGAATGCCTTAATTTTATTTTCCAGATTAATGTCACTATATGTCTTTTTACTTAGTGAGGATACAGATCCTATCATATTCAATCACTACTCTTAACCCAAGCTTTTATTCTATCTTATCCAACTACCACAATAGCCTACTAGCTAGTTTCCCCACATCCATCTACATCCCACGCCAATCAATTTCTATACTATGGGCAGAGAAAACTTCTTGAAAAACAAATCAAATGATCTTAACCATTGCTTACAGGCTTCCGACAGCATGTAACATAGTAAGCAAAACGAAATATAGCCTACATGGTCCATGAGATATGGACTGCAGCCATATCTCCAGCCTCATTTCCATTCCCTCTTTCCCTTAATTCATGTTCTCTAGACACACATATCTCCTTACCACTACAGGCTGTGTCCTCTGATTTAAAGGCCCTTCACCTTCAATCCCTCTCATTAATTAATTGATAATTATTCTTCACATCTCAGCCCAAGCATCACACTTCCTCAGGAAGGTCTAAAGCAATCATCTACACTCTTCCATTGAACACTTATATTCTCTTACATTTATTAGTGATATATATGTCTTTTCTCATTAGTCTGTAAGTACAATTAATGTCAGAACCTTGTAATCCTATACCCTAGTGAGGTCTCTAAAAATAAATATATTTGCTAAATGGAAATATTCACCTCTGTCTTCCTAGTATTTATACTACAGTGCTTGATAAAATCTTAAGGAAACCAAATAAATGTGCAACAGAGAGATAAATTAAATGCAGTGAAGTACCTACCAACTACAAGAAATTTTACAGAGGGTTACAGAGATTTCAAATAAGAAATGCACATTTGAATTGACAAAAATTTTAAACTAAGACTACCCACAAAGCTGGCATTTTATACTCAGAAAACTGAGGTCTTTAAAAGCTTACTTCCACACATTAAAATACACAGCCAATTTATACTTACATGCGTAATCTGCAATTGCAGGTTTTGCATGAGAAACCCGACTTAGCAAAGAGGATTTTCCAGCATTTGGGAATCTAAAATGAGTAAATATAATTACATGTCACAACTTATATCCATATTACTAATACTTGCTTATCTCTTAATTCCCAACAATTCAAGAAGTAAACTTCTTGAATATTTCTGGAATTAAAAGTAGAATATAGGGACTAGGGGTATAGCTCAGAGGTAGAATACAGTTAGCATGCATGAGGCACTGGGTTCAATCCCCAGCACATAAAAAAATAGGTAGAACATAAGTCTAATATAATCTCTAGAACATGAAAACAAAATATACTTGTAAAACAAGTTAGCAAATTGCACAGAGCAGTAAAAAGTGATTTCCCAAGGTTCTCATGAAATTTTCAAAGTATATAACATATAAAACACATATTGACTATTTACATTATCCATAAGGTTTCCAGTCAAGAAGCAGGTTATTACTAGTTTTTAAGGAGTCAAAACTTATACGCATCTAGGTTGTTTCCATAATTTCAGTTGTAAATTAAGCTGCTATAAATATTGATGTAGCTGTATCTCTGTAATAAGTTTATTCTAGCTCTTCTGGGCAAATACTCAGGAGTGGGAAAGCTGGATTGTACAGTGGTTCTATCCCTAATTGTCTGAGGAATCTTGGTGGTTCAATCCCTAATTGCAGAGTCTCCACACTGCTTTCCAGAGTGGCTGTACCAGTCTGCAGTCCCACCAACAATGTGTTAGTGTTCTGTATTCCCCACAACCCCTCCAGCATCTGTTATTGTTCATATTCTTCATTTTTGCCATTCTGACTGGAGTGAGGTGGAAATTTCAGTGCAGTTTTGATTTGCATTTCTCTGATTGCTAGTGATATAGAACACTTTCTCATATATCTTTTGGCTTTCTGAACAACCTAGGTGTCCTTCACAAAATGAATGGATCCAAAAACTGTGGTATGGTTATGTGTGTGTATAGATACACACACATACAATGGAATTCTAGTCAGCTATTAGAAAGAACAAATCATGACTTTTGCAGGTAAATGGATGGAAATGGAAAAAATCATGCTGAGTGAAACAAGCCAAACCAAGAGACTTAAGAGTTAAATGTTATCTTTTATATGAGGAAGCTAGAGTAAACTTAAGATAGGATGAATGCTAGTTAAGTTTATTTAATAGACACACCAATCTGAAGTAACACATAAGCTGTGGGGGCTATAGCTATGAAGCAGGGGTCAGGTGGTAGGGAGGGAGGAGAGGGATGGAAAAAGGGGAATGTTCAACACTATAGAGTACAGTTGACTTCCATGAGAACACCAAATACATCCAGGCAGGCACATAAATCTAGAAATTTCACTGTTTAAATTACATGCATATGGTCATTTATATCTGTAACTTGGGGAACCCACAGAGGAGTCATGAGATTGGGGACTGAGGAAAGGTGGGGAGATACTGGACAAGGATTGGGTTTAAGCAACTCTGTCAATATGCATAAATGTGAACCAACAAATCCCTTCACTATGTAAGATGATGCTGAACAAATATTTTTTTTTAAAGTTACATGTAGACTGTTGATTGTAGGTGGATTGGTTTTGGGGATTGGATGGTACCCCAACCCCTGTTTAAGGATCAACTGTGTATTTGGCAACATATTCTCAAAATACACTCACAGCACATAAATTCTACACATCATAAATAATTCATGGCCCAAATTGTTATTTACATTTATTTCCTATTCATGAACTCTCTCTCTGAAAATATAATAAAAATATGAATTGTACTTACCCTACCAGGCCTACATCAGCTATCAATTTTAAGTCAAGGTGAATTATTCGTTTCTGACCTTTCAATGGTAAGAAATTTGTAAGAAATTTACCACCAATGCCACCTTCAGCAACCAAAATTCTGTCTTCCTCTTTATTAAGTTCTCCTTTAAAAAAGAATGAGAAATACAGCAAATAATAATAAGTGGAATCAAGAATGTGTTATTTTTCCTCCAGAAAAACATATCAAGAAATTCCAATTTACAGATCTAAAGAGCTAAAGCACAAGACTAAGCTTCATGTAAAAGTCTGACCCTAGGGCTGGAGCAGTGGCTCAGTGGTTATGGTGCTCGCCTAGCATGCACAATAATGCAGATTCAAACCCCAGCACCACGTACTCAGCAAATTGTTAGAGCAACGAAAGCAATGTGAAATATTAAAAAAAAAAAAAATTGATTTTCTCTCTCTCACTGTCCCTCTCTCTTAAAAAAAAAAAAAGAAAGAAAAGAAAGTCTGACCCTACAGGCATGCAGCTGTATAGAGTAGCGTGCATAGCATGTATGATACCCTGGGTTCAATTCCCAGTACCACCAAAATAAGTAATAAATAAATAAGCCTGACCCTGGAAAAATACTTGTGTAAGCAAATAAAAAGAGTAGTTATATGTCTTAAAAACAAATGCTGGAGGCTGGAGTGGTGGCTTAGTGGTTACATTGCTTGCCTGGCATGCACAAGGACCCGGGTTTGAACCCCAGTACCACATATACAACTAAGTGTCGAAGCAATGTAAACTAGATGAAAAACTAAATAAAATTAATTCTCTCTTCCTCTCTCTTGAACTGTCCCTTTCTTTAAAAAAAAATGCTCTTACATCTTTAAAATAACTTTAAATCTAACAGTTAATTTTGAACAATCTTCATATATATTTTAAAAAGTTTTTTATAAATTGGTAGCTAAAATTATTAATGTTTTTAAAAAGCTCTTCTGAAATTCACAAGAAGCTGTTCCCAATTTTGGAAAACTTTTTCACAATCTTTGAAACTTTGATTCACTTACCTATAATTTTACCATTTTCATCAGTTACTGAAATGCCCACAGGTACAGGGATTTCACAGTCTTTTCCTTTGGAGCCTTTTAGAGCACTAACCCTATATAAAAAAAATACTAAATTAAACTAAGAAAAACTTGCTAAATTAAGAGGTTTATGCTTTAAGCAATACAATGGTTTGCAAAGAATAGCAATAAACTCTTCTGGGTAATGCAGATGGTAAATAATCAAATACTAAAGGAAAACTAAAATTATCCCTATTTATTGCATCTTAGATTACTATATCCTATAAAAATGATTTATGTTACCAAGCTAACCACCAACTCATTTTAACCCAAAATGAACTAAGATATTACACAGGTGGAATGAAAGCCTCATTGCTTCAATAAAAATAAGTAACAAGAAGTGCAAAATCCACTGCATAATAAAGCTTTAAAAATTGATTTCAAATGAGAGGATTTAAATTATAAGAGGCTAATATGGCTACTCTTAAACTTCTCATGAAAAATAAATTAGTACAAACTTCTTACTTAGTAATTTCACTTCTGGGAAAAACAAATTTCACAACTATGATTGTGGCTGTAACAGCAAAAAGCAAAACTAAACTAAAAAGAACTAGAACCCAAAAAAGCAAATGATAAAATAGTTAATTTCACTATTATATTATGCAATATTCTGAATAATTTTCTGACACAAAAAATGTTAAAAAGGTTTTAAAATGTTGTGATCTCACTTTTCCTGTTTTTTGTGCACAATTATACATATAATTACATTTATATGTAATTTTATGTGTTTTGTTTAAACACACTGAAAAAGTCTTTGAAATGTCAAGAAAAATGTTAATAGTGGTTATCTATGGGTGAAAGAACAACAGATGACTGATTTTTAATGCTGGTGTGGAGGAGTAGCACAGTTAAAAACTTGAAAAAGGTTCCTTAAAAATTGTCCAAGATAATTTTCGAATAGTGGGGATTCACATCATTTTCAGTCTCTATAGAGGAAGAGCAAAAAGTAACAGATACATGTTTAAAAACTCCAAAATATATAGTACTAGTTTTTCATGAGTTTAGAAATGTTAGACTTTTGATCAGTTACAAACACAGGATATAATTTACTTTGAATTACTAGTTAGATTTTATCTGGCAACTTTTTTCCTTCCAGAGGGTTTGATTTTATGAAATTAAAGTAATTCAGTAAGAACTTACCGACTGTTTCCTCCTTCTCCAGCCACAAACCGTTTCTGAGGATATTTGTCTTTAAGTTGTTTTAAGGTCATTTTTTTATGGGCTACAACCCAGACATCTCCTCCTTTTCCACCTTCTCCACCTAAACGAGGATAACCCATTCCACCACTTCCTCCTTTGGTGAAAACTCGTAAGTTATCGATGAAATTTCCATACTTAAAAAAAAGAGAACACTTGATATCAAATGCCTATCAACTTCTAACTCCTTTCCAGCTTTGTTCTCCTAAAATTTCTTTTTAAAGAATAAAAATGGCTTTCTTTATGTCAATTCTAAAGTCTTTCCTTAGCTCACCTACAGTTTCACCTCCCTTTCCCATTTCTCTTAGGATACTTTTCTATTATTGATTTTTGTTCCATTTATCCTCAGGGTCTCTGAACTGGGTCTTCTTTTCATTCTAAACTTTTGCTCCTGAGAAATTTCAATCTGTACCAATAACTATCACCTAGGTGAGATATTTTCTATGTCCAATCTGTTGAATATCTCCACCAGGATGTAGATTTTTAGTCGCAGAAAGCAACCAAGAGCAGGATCTCTATTTAATTTATATTTGAAAACTCCTAAGATATGTAACTTGCTGATGGAATCACCTTTACGTATTATAGTCACTTCAAAAACAAAATGTTGATCTGGGGACAGCTCAGTGGCAGAGTACATGAAGTGCAAGGCTCTGAGATGGATTCCTAGCACCACAAATAAAAAACCCCAAACAAAATTGTAAACATAACAAACCCAAACTTTCCCCACCCCAGAATTTGTTCCTCCAATGTTCCCTCAAATAATGGATTCATATCTTATCCATTCATTGAGATTCAGAAATGGACATCTTTCGGACTTCATCTTTCCCAGAAGCTGGGCTTGCTCACTTTTTCCCAGTACCACTGCCCTCGGACCTTGACCAACACAGTTAAATCCAAAATGGTCCTTTGATGTCTAGTCATTACTTCCTTAATGCATCCTACATTTTGCTGCACACAGCTGGTTTTTTCTGAAATGAATCTGATCTCTAATTATGGTTTCCCCTACTCAAAAACCTCATGGCTTTTTAGGTTTTACTGTTTATAAAAGTCTAACATTCTTACCACTATATTCCAAGCCCTTACCAGTATCATTTTTATTTTTTCAACCCGTCCCATTCACCTCTTCCTCTTTGCTTTTTTCCACATGATGCACTGCCAAGATCGGATGCCACTCTGCTCATGCTTTTCTTCTGCTTACAACGTCCTTTTTTCTCCCCATATCAAAAACCCTCCTGAACATCACATTTCTAATGTTCCCTCAAATAATGGAACCATATTTTGAATCATATTTTGGTTCCATTGTTTGAGAGAACACTGGAGGAAAAGATTTCTTAATTCATCTAAACAGCACTTACCTTGACACTGCTGGTTCTCAGCAATTTGATTATACCTCTATCATTACACTTTTTGAAATCTTATACTGCATTTAGTTTCTATGTGTTTCCCTCACTAAATCAAGAACTTCTGCAGGTAAAGATCTGTGTATTAACCCTTCAAGCCATCAACATACCTTACAGAGTAATTTCCTAAATAAAAAATTTTCACATTTTTAGTCATTTAAGACAGTTCTAAATCTCAAGTATATTCAGGAAACTTTTTAGAAAGTGAAACACTGACCATTCTGAATAATTCCTGAGGAAGGTTTTAAAACTTTCATTCAATAAGCAACTTATTATTTTTTTTAATCTAGATTCATCAGATGTACATGTTTAGGAGCCTCACTTAAAAGGATTATCTCAAGGTGATGATTAGTAAAAAGGTAAATAACCTGATGCCAGCAGGTTTTCAAAAAAAAAAAAAACATGACTAGTAAAACCACCATAAGGTTGTTGTTGGCCTCTTAAGCAGCTGTGAATTTTTATGAAAACGGCTACACAAAAACTGGCCTAAATTTTCTGCAAGAAACGTCAATTACACATTTCCGTTTCCTGATAAAGTTTTCTCTAAAAAGATCTTAAGAACAGTGCAAGGGAAATGTTTAAAAATGAAGTCTGAGGGTAATGCTTAAGAAAAAAAGAAAACTACAATATCTGAGCCCAAGCAGAAGCAAAAACCCTCCACTCCACCTACACGATACTCCGTGTCTAAGCAGAGGCAGGTACACATTCCCTCGGGCCAGGTGCTCGCAAGGCCCCTAAATCTCAACCCCCGTCGCCACTCGTTCTGATCTCTCAGAGCAGAAGCGCCCTTCACCTCTAAGACAAAGCCCGACTCCGGGAGGGGCGGAGAGGACAGGTAAAGCCACGCAGAAAAGAGGCCCCTAGAAAGAACAGTCGTTGACGGGAGCGAGGAAGACACAGGACCCTCAGCTGGAGACAAGGACCCAGGCTGTGGGACACCGGACACGGACCTTTCTGAACAAAGCGCCACGGCAGTGCACCATGACGGCGGAGGGCGAGCCCCTCCCGCCGGAGCCACACGAGCTTTCAAGAGGCGCGCCTCTTACGTCACCTCCCGCCGCCGACGGGATTTTTTTCTTCCTCCTGTGGCCCCTGACTGCCGCGTGCGTCGTACGGCGCGCGCGTCGGGAGAGAGGCGCATGCGCTCCGTGCGTAGCTCGTCCGCCTCTGGGCTTTGCCGCCAAAGGTGACGCATCTGCAAGTAAAGTGGAGAGAAGCCCGGAGATGGATCAAGCGGTGCACCGGGAGGACCGCAGGGTGCAGAGTAGGTGCCTCAGGAGTTAACGTTTTGAATGGAATGGAACTGGAACCTGGGCTGCCTTGGACGAATTTTTATACTAATTGAGAATCTTCCCTGAGTGGAAAAAAAGAAAAACTTCCAGTAGATCTATGAGCAAACGCTTAAGACACGGCAACTCAACTGGGAAAACTGTTCCGAAAGCTGTTAGTTCAACGATAACTGAGTAATCTCCAGTCAAAGCTGGAGGAAACAAGGAATTTAAAACTCGTGACACAAAAGTATTGAGAAAAATGCTAGGATTTGAGATTTGTAAAAAGCGTCTTTTGTGCAGTGAATGAAAGAAACTTGTGTTCAACTATTTGTCAGACTGTAACTTCTTGAAGTCAGGTAGCCAAGGGCTTTTATCCCACTGGCATTTGAAGCTCATCTTTGTGAGAATTAGAGGTTACCGTTCCTTAGCCTGGGCAGGACCATCAGAGAGTAGTTGACTCTCAGGCCCTTTTGTTCACCTCCTCTCCCATACAGTGAAAAATGTGCACATTTTCAATGGGTCTCACTGCACTGCTAGTGTTATAATTCTTTTTTAACCACCACTATTAAATTTCTAAAATCATTTTTCACATCTCAATGTGACAGTCTCTCAACAAGAACAATGACTATTTGGAAAAACTGCAAAAACTGTCCTGCTGTCTAGATTCCTTCACTGTTACTCGACCTCGTGCTTCACCATTAGTGAAACTGTAATGATCACTTAACTTGTATTATTTTCCCTAAGTGTCTCACTTTAATGTTGACTATTAACCCAAACATTGTCAATTTGGCTCCATCACTGTATTTATCTCTCATTAATAAATACATTAGGTTGTTATGGTTAAATGTTTTTAGATAAATCTTGCTAATAATATTTGCTGCCATTTGAATTAGTCTCTTTTTTTTTTTTCTTAAGAGAAAGGGACAGTGAGAGAGACAGAAAGATAATCAATTTTACTTAGTTTTTCATGTGGCTTTTGTTGCTCCAATACTTTGTTGTGTAGGAGGTGCTGGGGTTTGAACTCATGTCCTTGCGCATGCCAGGCAAGTGCCTCAACCACTGAGCCACCACTTCAGCCCACTGACTTAATCTTTATTAGAACTTATTATTTCACAATAATATTGAGTCCAGTGCACTTATTTTCTAAAGCTCATTTCTTTTTAGTGAACAGAAAATCCATTTTGTTTCCCTTAACATATACATGGGGCAATTTAGCAAATAAAATGTAAATAAGTTATCTCAAAGTGCTGAGGAATATTGTGTACTGTAAATGGGGACAGCATAATAATTGCCTTGAATAAAATATGATCAGAGTGTGAAGTATTTATTATAGCTCTGGTTGCCAGATAATAAAAGGAATATTACATATGGAAATTGTTGCCTTTAAAGTTGTGCAGTTAAAATCTAAATGAGGTGAAATGACCGTGGACAAACCCAAGCCTGATGCAGAAGTCATTATGATGAAAATACTGCTACTGCCACTGGGAGGAGAGAATGCCTTCCTCATTGTTTCTCATAATTTTAAAGTATGGGCAAACCATTAAATGAAGCACTAAAGAGTCTTGCATATTAGTCATTATAGTCCCAAAGAGCCATTGCAATAACTAATGATTTGATTTTAAAAATATTTCAATATCAACAAGTTGTTCTAATAAAAAATTTTAAATAAATATTTTATTTTGCAATGATTTTTAATTTATAGAAAAGGTACAAAGAGGGGCTGGAGCAGTGGCTTGGCAGTTATGGCGCTTGCCTGGCATGTGCAAATATGCAAGTTCAAACCCCAGAACCATGCTTCGGAGCAACAAAGGCCACATGAAAAACAAAATAAACAATCATTTCTCTCTTTCTCTCTCTCTCACTGTCCCTTCGTCTTAAAAAAAAAAAGAAAAAAAGAAAAGGTACAAAGAGAGCCCAGAATTCCCATATTCTATTTATCTAGCATGCCCTAATATTAACATCTTATGTAACCATCCATCAAAATGAGGAAATTAATGTTGATACAATATTACTAACTAAACTACAAACTTTATTTTCTTTTACTAATTTTTCAGCTATGACTTTTCTCTGTTTCAGAATACTAGACACCACATTGCATTTAATCTAAATAAAATTTTCGTGTAGATACTCTTTTCAATATAACAAGGACAAATATTTAATTGACAAATATATTTTATGATGTATTAATTTTGTTAGACTAAAATTAAAATCGAACTTCATTCTGTTTTGTAGATTATCTCAATCTTCTATGTTGTTTCCCCACCTACTTTTAATTGTATTCCCACTTTTTTTTAAAGAGAGAGGGATAGTAAGAGAGAGAAAGAATAAATTTTATTTAGTTTTTCATCTGACCTTTGTTTCTCCAATACTTAGTTGTGTACATGGTGCTGGAGTTTGGACCTGGATCCTTGCACATGCCAGGCAAGTGCCATAACCCCTGAGCCACCACTCCAGCCCCAGATTCCCATCTTTTGTTTACCTTCTTGGGATTATGCTTGTCCAAGAGTATCTAACAGAGTGTGTCTGGCTCAGGCCTTGGGTTCAGTAGAAACTTCAAATTTTTATTTGTTAATTATCAGTTTATTCAAAAGAAAAACCGTAGTTAAATTACTAATTTCTATAGGACATGAATCACTTGATGTGAAGCATAGAATTATTCTTACTTATTACTGTTACCAGAGGTAATATATCTTTGTTTCATTCCATTCAAAATATTTTTAAATTTATAAATTGGACTCTTACAATGTAAGACTCAATCATTTAAATTCTCCCATATCACAAAGGAAACTGAATTGGACAAATGGATATACCAGCAAAGGTCTTTACCTCTTTAAATTAAAATGAAGCATTTTCAAATGCCAAGAGCCTCAGAACATATGTTAATTGTCCCCAAACAAGAGCTCCATGAAGGAATACAAATCCTTCCTAAGGATTTACAGTTAATTCACTCATTAATTTATATATTAATTTCTGAATTCTTCATTTGTTCCACACACTCAGCCACGGGGTGGTACATTGCCATAACTAACAGAAATAACTAAGCAATAACTCCTAACTAAGCCAGGTAGTTATGGTAATAGCAAAAAGAAGCAAATTTTAATCTTTCTGATACTTAAATTCACAATGATCTTAATACACCTTGTTTTTAATTTAAATGATAACATTTATAGGTTGTTTTCTAAAAAGTACTTATAGAAAGTCTAAGGATTAGTTGAATTCTGTTTTTAATACCCTCATTGTCAAGCACTACAGGAAAAAAAGTATTTTAAGATGTTTCTCCTGTATTATTAGTCATTAATTATTTTCTTTTTGTGATTTCTTTTCTTCCTTAACAGGCATATGAATGACAGTGGAATTATCACAATCCTTTCATAATAAGAATGCTTCCTGCATTTCCAAAACAAGAGTACTCATACATCAGAAAATCTGGTAGTGTATTCAGGATTCTTATTTACCTAGCTTATATTGTTTGTTGCTTGTTACCGAGATTTCTTGCAATAACCACTGACAGTAAAATAGAATTTTTAGAGAATTTGAATTATAAAAATAAGGAAATAAATGTCTATATTGGTATGTTCATGGATTATTTTAAGTCTTTATTGATGCCATATCATAAATTGATCATCTTGTATATTCTCTTTATTTTATGAATGTCAGTCATTGGCCTATGCATATATGATAGACCATTATTCCAAATGTGGTAAGCTACACTTTAGCTGGAATTATTATTCCACGTTTTTATGTGCATTTCTTCCATTGTATAGTCTATACAGAGTACATGGCAGGGAGAAGGGAGAAGGGGCAGGACACATAGCTTATTGGAGGACACAATGTGTAAACACAACTGAGATTTTATTGAGAACTCATTTTTTTTAAAGGAAGAGGGACAGTGAGAGAGATAAAGAGAAAATCAATTTCATTTAGTTTTTCATGTTGTTTTCATTGCTCCCATACTTTGTTGTGTATGTGGTGCTGGGGTTCAAATCCACGTCCTCGTGCATGCCAGACAAGTGCCATAACCTGTGAGCCACCGATCCAGCCAGAGAACTCATTTTTTCAAGAGTTATATAGAACATTAACATGTAGCACTTTAAAAAATCTTTTTAAAAGTTGTAATCATTTAAGGGTGATATAATTTTTTAAAATTAAATCTGTAATAATATGTGTCCTTTAAATTCATTTATTTGTTCAACCTAGTTCTTGCCACAACACTGACTCTTTCATTTGGTTACTGCACAGCTCCCAGGAATTTTGCTGTTCATTTCATATATCTGTTTCCTAATCTGTCATTCACTCTTCAACTAACTAGATCGCTATTTTATTTCTGTTTGTACTATTTCCCTGAGAATGCACTCACTAGGTCCTGCCTGAAGTTCATGTAATATTTGATCTGACATGTCCATTCCTGAGACAATTAGGGTTATGGGATATGACCCATTTTTGTTAAACAAACTGAATGTTAATGGGAGAAAAGCTGTAGACATCAAAAGATAATGTAATTCTTGCTGGCACAGTGGTAGGCACCAGCCATTTGGAAGTCTGAGGCAGGAGAATTGAAAGTTCAAAGCAAGGCCTGAAACAACTTAGTGAGACAGAAAAAAAATAGTGTAATTCTTAGAACAATTCCTTGATTTAATTCTTGGTAAGAAAAATTTGTCTCAAATCTCAGCAGGTAACAAAATTAAAGAGGGAAAACCCACAGAGTTTTGGGATTATACATCAGCATCAGCCCCCACTGCCTAACAGAATGCTAACAAAGTTTCTAATGACTGAAGAGGTTGTAGAAATAATTGGATAAAAGAGAAGAGAACATGTTGTTCACTCTAGGAAGCTGATAGAATAATGAAGTTAGTAGAAGGCTTATATTCGGGTGATCTTTTACATTGAACAAACCCTAAGCATAAGACCTAATAAAAATATTTTTTGTCTTCTAATATCTCTTTAAGTTTTTTCAGTGGTAGAAGATTTTCCACCATGATTTAATTGAATTCAATGTATTCTGTTAACTTTTAGATAATGTGCAGTACTAAAGACATTTTAAGGCCCACAACATTGTCTAGATTCCAAAATTAGAGTGTTGATTCTTGTATAATGATCAAAATTTTGAATTTAATTTAAAGTTACATCCTTTCCTCTTCCTCATTTTAGGTGCCAATTTACTACCCTTAGCTTTAGGATAATCAGATTTAGAGCATAGAAGGGAAGAAAAAAAAAGATAATAAGAAAATTTTTATTTAAACTTGTCTTTGGTGAGTTCCTGAGATTACAGCTATTTAGAACTTTTAGGACTAAACTGTCATGGGTGTTTGAAAGAGACTCATCACTGGGGACTCTCATCTCTAGTTAGCTGGTAGACAGTTGGTATTTGAATGATGAAGGCTCTCTCTGCCCTTACTACCTGTGGAAAGATATCTGGAGTTTACCTAGATCCTCTCCTTGTATCTGGGACCTTTTGATCTCTTTCAGTAGCCCTATTGAATTGAATGCAAGGCAAGCTCTACCTCATACTTCGTTCACCTCCAGGCTGTGGGAAACACTCATGTATACTTTACCTGGACAAATATGAAGAGCAGGCCAATCCCAAAGCAGCAGAGACTCTTTCTTTAGAATCAAAGTAGTTGGCAAGTAAATCTCTTTACATCTTAATTTTCTGGACATGCCAGTGGAAGGGTAATATAGAGTAAGCTCCCTTGATTGGCTTTTAGAGATCCTTGACCATCTAAAAGAACGTTAAAGGGGCTGGAGTGATGGCTCGGAGGTTACGATGCTTGTGTGGCATGAGTTCAAACCCCAACACCATGTATACAATGATATCTTTGAGTAACGAAGGCCACATGAAAAACGAAATAAAAATTGTTTCCCCCCTCTCTGTCCCTCTCTCTTTAAAGAAAAGAAAAGAAAAGAATGTTAAAAAGGGATCAGTTACCCCCTACTGATGGGGACCTTCTCTGCCATACTGCTTGACAAAGTCTGGGCATGGAAGGGCTTGGCAAAGCCACCATTCCAGGAGACTGCCACCATTCTCTTTCCTAGGAATTGGATGTTTTCTTGTAATGATCATACTTATAACTATATATTTGCAAATTAAATTTCCATGAAAATTTGTTATTGATGATAAAGATTGTTGTAAAAGTAATATTACTTAATTAGGTCTGTGGAGTCTGGGGGATGATGAGAAATGCCTCAAAAAATATATTAGTACCACATTGGAAAGTCCAGAAAACAAGGAATCTGATTTTGAGAAGTTCTTGGAGAAATTATATTTATAGGAATTACTCTCACCCGCGTTGACTACATCTAGTACTGTTAATGCTTTACCAGTTAAACAATTAAAGGAATATAATAGAGTTGTTGTTCCTACAGTACAGGGACCACCATTTGTGGCCTATAGTATTGGAGAACATTTGTGGTATGCACCGAGAGTAAATAATTATTACGACCCTCCGCCCACAGACCCATCATTGGTTTTGACACGAATATGTAATGAATATGGAGAATGCGTTGTTAATATTAATAGAAAATGGACTAATGTCCAGCACCTGCCCTTTCTTCAAAGACTTGGATGTCAGGGGCCACCTTGGAGATGTAGGACAAAGGAACAAATAAACAGCATACATAAACAGTTACACAAATATTATCTTAAGATCAAGTTCCACACTGCACACTACATGAGCGATTAAGGCACATGATGTTTTTCTACTTCTCATTTGGCCTTTGTTTTTAAATAGTTTAAGTTTATACTTCTTAGATCATAGTAAGGACACACAAATATTTTTGTAGGATTAAGAATTAATGGCAAAGATGAAGACAATCAACAATAATAGATGCTGGAGGGGCTGTGGAGAGATAGGCACA
>PVKS010029276.1:0-19780 GCA_004027875.1 Aplodontia rufa | reverse complement strand
GCCCGGAGGCTGATCCAAAGTTTCCTTTTTTTTTTTTTTTAAGAGAGAGGGACAGTGAGAGAGCGAATCAATTTAATCAATTTGTATTTAGTTTTTCATGTGGTTTTCATTGCACGAAAGCTTTGTTGTGTGCGTGGTGCTTGGGTTCGAACTCACATACTCACACATGCCAGGCAAGCACTGTAACTGCTGATACACCGCTCCAGACCCCAAGTTTCCTTCTCTTATGGAACTAGCCAGCTAGATGGAGAACCAATCAAGAACAAGTATGATCCTGTGTATTTTAGTCACCAAATTGGTAATAGGGCCTACAAATGCTGGGGAAGGGAGAAAACTGAGTCTAGTGTGAACTCACATCAAGACAGAAGGTGCTGGATGAAGAAAGATGGGCAGTTTTGCATCAGGAAGAGAAAGGCTCCCAAGGCAGGCACCGGGCTGAGCAGAGGCAAGTGGCAAGCAAGAGGGTGGTGTGAGCTGGGAGAGGTGAGAGCCCTGCCTTGGAAGAGACACAGGTTAGATTGGTAGCAATTTAGAAATGACAACATGGGTCTGGCTCCTGCCTGCCATGCACAAAGCCCTGGGTTCAATACCACACATTGAAAAAGAAAAGAAAAATATGGAATTCAGAGATGAGGTTGAGATTAAAGGCTTCTTCACAAGGAGGGTGAGAGCAACGTGTTGAGCAAGGGTGATGCTGTGAAAGCTAGGTCCTCCCAGGTAATAACATTCTTCCACGTTCTTCAACAAGATTTCAAGGCTGGCAATCCATGGGAAACCACTCAACACAGGAGAGCGTGTTCTCCAGCTCCTGGACAAGCCTGCACCCCCTGTTTTACCAAACCTCTGTGGTTTTTCAACCATCAAAACACTCTTTTTTAACCCCAACCATTAACCAGTTTTCTTGCTTCCTTTAATCCATAATATGTTTGCAATTGCTCCGCAGAAATAAATGCCTTGCAAGGAAGACACTTCCATCATTCCTCTGGCTAGAAAAATACCTTCTTTTTTTCTCTACCTGGAAACTAAACTATAATCCCTGATATGGTCCCAATATATCATGGGCTGTATGTTCCAAGTCTGCCAAACGTTCCAGAATGTTCCTAGGGCTACCTGCCAAGACCCACCTGTAGTTTGGGTGGCTACCACAGGAAAGAGGCAGTGGCTTCATGAGATGCTAAGGGGACAATCCCTCACCCCAACATGAGAACCCCAATACTGCACTACTGCCCACACAGAAGCCAGAGCGGTTGCAAGGTGGCCCTCCTGAGGTGCTTCTGACCCAGCAGAACAAAGAAGCTGTTTAGTTTAGCGCAAAATAGCCTAGAGAAAAAGCCCTCTGACCCCTAGACCATATGGTTCTTGCCTCAGTCCTCTTCTCCACAAAGCAGCCTAGGGCACGGCGTGTACATCAGCAGCAGAGTGTGTGCTCAGAATGCACCAGAGCCTGGGTACCGGCCCTGACCCCCACCCAAAACCTGCCTAACTATCATCTGAAAAAATGCTATCTGCTTTTTTCTTTCTTTCTTCAGTGCTGAGATTTGAACCCAGACCCTCATGCATGCTAAACAGGTGCTACACAGAGCTACACCCCTAGTCCTGCAATCTCTTTTGAGTGAGTATTTTCCAAAGGCTAAAAATGTCTCTGGTCTCCTTCATCTTCCCCTTCACCTTCCCCCTCCTCTCCTCCTCCTCCTCTTTTCTTTTTTCCTCCTCCTTCTACTGAGGATGGTACCTAGAGCCTTGCACATACTAAGCAAGCACTCTACAACTGACTACACCCCAGATCTCTGATTTCTATTTTTGAAAGTAAAATAAAAGAAAAAAATCACTGTGTGGCTTTGTTTTACTCCCCTCCCCTCCAACTGTCCCATGTTCCTACTCTATTCTGCAACACCGCTCTGTACCAGTGGTTGTCAAGATTGAGCACCCATCGTAATCCCCTGGACCTGGAGAACTTGCTAAAACACAGGATTCAGGCCCCAGACCCAGAGTTCTGATTCAGTAGATCTGCAGTGGAGCCAAAGCTTTGCATTAGTGAATTTCTATGATGGCAATTTCACTACTGTGTGACTTCATCTGTGATTGTCTGCAAAGATGTCTTTCCAGTTCAAAGGCAACTTCCTCTTGAAAGAGAGAGAGGATACAAAAAGGACCTCAAGGCTGAAGTTCTTCTCTGGGGGGAGGGGTTATTTGTAGTTAATTGGTTGCTTTGGAGAAAGAAATCACCCAGGCAAAGCTGCTTAGAGGTCAAGGGCATACTCAGCAGAATTTTCTGAGGTCAAAGAATTAAAATTTGGTCTCCAGAATCTGTGCTTGAGTCCTAGTGCCAATATGCTGTGTGCAAACACCTTATAATCATAAAATCTGAGAATCTTGGAGATGGCATACACCTACTCTAATTCCTTCCTCTTAAATATAAGGACATTTTTGAGACTCAGAAAAGTTAAGTAACTTGTCCAAAATTTCAGAGCCAGAGAGTAGCATAGCTGGAATTAAAACCCAGGTTTTATGACTTTTAAAAATCACTAAATTGTTCAATGTAAAAATTTTAAAAATGAAGAGCTCTACTATTCATAAATTTTATCAAATAAAACTTTGAAGTAATGAGCTTAGAAAAAATATAAGTTTCCAGACAGGGCAGTGGTTGAGGGTGTAGCTTGGTTGTACAGCCTATGCCTGTGGTCCTAGATTCAATCTCCAGCACCAAAAGAAAAAAAAAATAAAAGTTACCACCCAACAGGGAAAGTATACCAACTATACCTGCCAATAAAAGCCAATTTGCAGATGATCTTTCATTAGAATTAATAAACAAATTTGTTAAAGATTGTGAAGGAAAAGATGAATACAAAGGGTAAACAAATAATGAATTTTAAGAGTGATATACAAAGTCTTTAAAAAGAATCAAATAGAAATCTCAGATCTGAAAAATATATCTGAAATTAAAATTTCATTCCGTGTGAGTAGAAAATGGGTCACTGCAGAAGAAAGATCAGTGAACCTAAAGACAGGTGAATTTTTCTAAATTAAACAATGAAAAGAATGAAAATTGAAAAATTAGTGAGAAGAGGCTCGCTGACATGTGGGTTTGTCACAAGTGATCTAACACAAATGTAATTGGAGTCATGAAGGAGAGGAGAGTGGGAATCATGAAGACATATACTTCAGTAAACATAGGCTTAACGTTTCCAAATTTGAATTTTGAAAAACAACCAGGCATTGATCTAAGAAACTCATCAAACTCTAAGAAATTCAAGGAAAACCAAATCTAGGCACATTATAGCCAAACCATTGAAAATCAAAGATAAATATCTTGGAAGTAGTGGGAGTAAGTAAATAAATAATCAGACATATTACATGAAGTAAAGCAGAAAGATAGCTGACTTCTCATCATAAACAATGAAGGCCAGAAAACATTGGTAGTGCTATATCAATACTATTCAAAGTATACCTCAAGTCATGAGTATCACCACCAAAAAGGGACATTTCATAATTATAAAGTCAAAACATCCAGAAGATAAGATAGCCCTAGATGTTTATGCATTTAAAAACAGAGCTTCAAAATAGGAAGCAAAAATTGATAAAACTAAAGGAAGAATTTCAGAAATTCATGATCACACCTGAAAATGTTGAAACCTCTATTTGGTAATTGATAGAATGAATAAACTACCAGTAAAAATGATTTGAACAATGATCAACCTAACCACCTAATGAACATTTCTGAAACACAACATAAAACTATAGAAGACTCAGTTCTCCAACTTCACATGAAAACTTGACTAGATAGACAATATATTGAGCAGTGAAGCAAATCATATGCAATATATAAGAATTAAAATCATATGAAATGTGTTCCTTGGGGCTGGAGCGGTGACTCAGTGGTTACAGCACTTGCCTGGCATGTGCAAGGACACAGGTTCAAACCCCAGCACCACGTACACAACTAGTGTCAGAGCAACGAAAGCCAAGTGAAAAACTCAATAAAAATTTATTCTGTCTCTCTCACTGTCCTTCTCTCTTTAAAAATAAATAAATAGATAGATGATAGAGATAGATGATGATAGATAAATGATAGATAGATAGAAAGATAGAAAGAAAGAACTGGGGATGTGACTCAGTGGTAAAGTACCCTTGGGTTCAAGTCCCATTACAAAAAAAGTCTGAAGACTCAATTTGTGAAGATGTCAATTCTCCCTAAAGTGGATTTAAGAAGAGGGAGGCCAATGGGAGGAGACGGAGAGAGGGAGGGAGATTTTGTTGGTAGAATTGGGATGGACGCCAAAGTGGAGTCAGGAGAGGTGTGAGTGGGAGGTGAGGAAATGGAGAGAGAATAGTAGCTGGGGGTGTGGTGGGGGTGGGATGAGAGTTTTTGTTATGAAACAGCTTGGAGCATTAGGCTGCATATCAAACATCAATTCAAATTCAAAACAGTTTTGCTTTTGTGCTGGGGATTGAACCCTGGGCCTAGAGCTAAGCATGAGCTCTACCACTGAGCTATACCCACAGCCCCCAGGTAGTACTGTTTAATCAAATAGAAAGACTAGGAAAACAGATCTAAATGTTTTTTGAAATATTTGGAGAAGGGGTTGGAGGAAATAGCTTTATCCACAGCAGGATATTAAATAAAAAAGCAAGAAGTGGCAGGTCTGTTAGGCCGGCTGGGGGCAGGGCTTCAGCTAGCCCACACTTCACAGCAGCATGGACCCTGGCTGGGGGCGTGGCTTCAGCCAAGACACTGAGGCCATGCCTGCTGGCTAAGGGGCAGGGCAAAGGGTAACTTGCCATCGAAAATAACAGCCAATTGGGATGCTGGCGGACAAGCTCCAATGGATTGATTGACCCACCAGCCAGTCTCTGAAGGACCAACCCCATCATGAACTTCCAGTTAGCCAGCAAAACCAGCTGCCTGGCGAAGGTCCAACGCCATTTTCCCTGCCTGCCATTCTGGCCGGCTGCCACTTCCCATGCCCGCCCTCATTATGGTGGCGCAGGTGAAATTGGCCCGAGAGCAATAAATCCCAATAAACATCTCCTCCTGAATTTACACCAAAATCATTATCCTTTTTTCTGATTTTACAAGGTCTAACTCTATGACCTTTTAAAATTTTGCCAAAAATGAAAAACAGAGGGCTGGAGTAGTGGCTCAGTGGTTGGCGTGATTGCCTGGCATGAGTGAGTACCTGGGTTCAAATCCCTGGCATGAGTGAGTACCCGGGTCCAAATCCCAGCACCACATATGCAACTAAGTGTCAGAGAAACAAAAGCCTGATGAAAAAAAAAAATTGATTCTCTCTCTCAAAGAAAAAGAAAAAAAGATTAAAATGTAAGCAGACCAGACAAAAATATTTGCACAAAAACTAAGAGTTAATATTTTTATTGCCATGAGAAAAGACCTTGTCAGCGATTTTTTAAAATGTGTCAAGTGGATAATTGGGAAAGGATATAAATCTATGATTCAAAGACATAGCCAGCAGACAAATATCTGAAATCATATCCATTTGTCCTAATAATAATAAAGTTAAAATGTTAAGTTTTTGTTTTGCTACTAGATTAACAAAACAAATTTTTTTATTCAATATAACTAATACCGGCAAGGATATAGCTTATAGATGGAGAAAGAAGGTGATATATAATTATGTATGATTTACATATTACAAATTGGCAGAATCATTTGTCATAAGACATCAACCTGTGTATGCTCAACACGTGCAAGGCCCTGGGTTTTTTCCCAGCACCAAAAAGTAAATAAATAAATTACCAAAAATAAATGAAAAAAATTTAATACACACACAAGACAATATTTGTACTTTGGCTATTGTTTACAGAGATGACAAGACTACATTGCACCCAGCCTGTGGATGATGCTGTCCCTTGCATGGTTAGCTATAACAAAAGGAAAAAGGCAGCCGTTTCGTGGGGATGATTAGGCAGTTTGGTTAAGAGCTCAGAACCTGGAATCAAGCTTAAAGGTCTGAAACCCAGCTCTGCCACCCACAGGCAGCCTCACCAACAGCTCTCTGAAATCCATGTCTGAAAGCCAGTGAATATTATCACCTACGCCTAAAACTGCTGAGCATCAAATGCGATGATACGTGGAAGCGCACAGCACGCTGCTTGGCATATGACCTAGAACATTCTAGACACTATTAATCCTGTGGCTTGGTGAAACACCATTTAGTCATCAGAAGCTAAAACTATGAGATCAAAGTTGGGAGAAGATTTAGCAAAATGCCCACAGTATATTAAACACGAAAACGATCCAATTATAAAACTTATTAGATGGTAATAAGCCTTATCTCTAATGGATATCTGTGACTGCAGAGTGCCTGGAAGGTATGAAATGAGCAGGATGAAGTTGTGTTAGGGTGATGAGAGTATGGGTACCATTTGTTAAAAACTTGTAATATTTTCATAGATAAAATTAAATTTGCATAGCTAAAAGGAAACCTCTATCAGATCACAGGGTTCCGTTTTCGATTCAGAAATCACGAGAGGTAGAGCCATCTGCCTGGGCTGCCAGATCCCTTCCTCCTTTGCTGTTCTTGAGTGTAACAGGAGGCCACTCACTTCCTGTTATCAACTGATATGTTCTTTATGGGGTGACCTCTGAATTTTTCTTTCTTTCTTTCTTTCTTTCTTTTTTTTTGGTACTGGAGATCAAGCCCAGGGTCACTTCATCACTGAGCTAAATATCCAGCCCTTTTTATTTTTTATTTAGAGACAGGGTCTCACTAAGTTGCTTAGGATTGCACTTACGTGCTGAAGTTGCACTTACGTGCTTTGAACTTGTGATCTTCCTGCTTCAGTCTCCCAAATCAATGAGATTACAGGCAGGCATCACCAGGCTCTATTCAAGCTTTCTAACTGCATTAATGGGCACCACCAACTTTGTGTCTTTTGCTCTGCCCGTATCCTACCTGTAGATGCAGGCAGATGCAGGAGCCATGGGAGATGGACCAGGCTCTGGGACACCTTCTTCAGCTCCCACAGATAAGAATCCCCATATTTTCTAGGCCAAGTGTTGCCTGGAAACCCTTTTCTATTACTCAAAAGCCCTTTTCTCTGTGCCTAATCAAGATGATTAGATAGGACTTTGCCTGTTGGGCGGTGTAGCTCAAGCCTATAATCCCAGCAAGGGAGGCAAAAGGCAGAAAGCTAAGGCAGGAGGATTGCAAGTTTGAGGCCAGCATCAGCAATCTGGTGAGGCTCTGAGCAAATTAGCAAGACCCTGACTCAAAATAAAAAAAGTAAAAGGGCTGGGGAATAGCTTAGCGGTAAAGTGCTCCTGGGTTCAATTGCCAGAACCAAAAATAAACAAAAAAATTTAAAAGGGATTTGCCTTTTAACTGCATCCTGCTCCCCATGTGTTGGTTATGTCAATGAGATGCTAAGTTTGTGATGGTGACAATAACTACTTCAAGCAGTAAAGTGGTTGAGACCTCTTCAAACTGGGACACTGTCTGTGGAAGACAAAATTTTGCTAATTTTTCAACATAAGGAGCTACGGGTAGTTGGGACTAGTACTTCCCTAACACGAACTTGAATTACAGCAAGCAGAAACAGTGGTGCTGCTCCTCCTCCCACCCACATTTTATTTAGCATATAGGAAGCTTCCACTGCGTTCCAAGCATTGCTCTGCTCAAGTTTTGCAAACTTCGATCGTCCTGGTTGAAAAAGAACTAAAAGAGATTGGGTGTTCCAACATCCTCTAGGTTCCAAGGTCTGATTTACAATATCTCTACCAAGAATAACTCTTCTGACGAGGATCTGTCAGATTCCCATGGCAGTCTGTCCCCTGTCCCTCTCTTAGTTGGCTCCGAGTTTTCCCTTGGGTTAACTCATGACTCACCATCTTTACCTTCTACAGTGAGACTTGAAAAAAAAATTTTTTTGCAGGTATTTTTTGTTGTGTTGTTTTTTTTTAAGGACTTGGAAGTTGACAATTTACCAAACAGGTGTTTTGTTTACTGGTACCCAGTTGGAAATGTGTGATTCCCTGGTTCATTAAAATAAGGTCAAGGCATTAGATTTTAGGCATCTAGATGTTCAACCCAGTAGGAGGCAATAAATCTTTTAGGCTCTGGGGCAGTGAGTCACAAAATCCATAAAAGGCCCAACTTGCAGCCCCTAGCACTGAGGATTAATGGCTTCTCACCCTGAGTGTGATTCCCTTGATCCTCTTGAGGCAGATGTGCTGTCAGAGGGACTTCTGAGTAACAGCAGTGCCTCCACCCGCCATGACAAAATGCTTTGCTGGAGAAGTAGAAAGGGGTGAAGAGACGGCTGGAAGAAAACAAGCTCTAAACCTTAAAATAATTATGCTCCAAGATGATAAAACAATGTGTTCTTATTTTTTATAGGAAATGATGTTGAATTTAGAGTTTTCTACCCCCTCCAAGGATCAATCAAATGACACCACTGGACATGTGGGTGAGAATACAGGTTTCCTACCTGTGTGTACACCATGAAAAGGTTACTCAAGGAACCACTTTGGCAAAACAAAGGAGGAATTTAAGCAAGGGAAAGGCATAGTATGTAAGAAACAGAGATGATCAAATATGACCCAGAAGCCATGGCCATTAGGCTGGGCAATCCAGAGAGCTTTTGGTCAAGCAGCGAAATTCTAGAGCTTTCTAGCTCAGTCAATTGACTGAATTGTTGTTTCTAAGGGCCTCACTTTGAAAGGGCCCTTCCTGAATAACTCAAAGCCATCTGAACATATCTATCTGCATTGAGCTCGGCCTTTGATCCATCTCTACTTCTTTCCCAGTTATGAAATCACCTACTCATCAAAAATGGTGTTCCCCTGGGGTGGACACAAGCGAGTTCCAGTCCTTGGCCTTGCGGTTTGACAAGTGTCCATCTCTGATCATCTGGAGATTTCCTGCTGCAGGAACAGAGAGCTGCTGAAGTCAAAGATCTCAATCTTGTGCTAATTTTCTGGGCCCCAAGTCAGGATATAAGACAAGTGAGAATATATTTTCCTGAACGAAAAGGACAGAGTATTAAAAATAAGGCACACAGTTGTGGCAACTTGAGATGAATGGCAACAACCATAATTATCTGTGGAGAGAGATAACAAGGCAGGTATGAAAGAGGAGCCCCTTCCCAAGGCTCCCTGACAATTCCCTTTCACCTGAACTGCTCTTGTTGGCCTCTCTCTGAGGATTCTTCCCACAGACTCCCCCTCACCTGGGCAGGGTAAAGACACAGGTGCCCTGACGGGTTCCTAACCGGGCACTCCTTCAAATCCAGTCTTTTTTTTTTTTTTTTTTAAGAGAGAGGGACAGTGAGAAAGAGAGAAACCATTTTTTATTTAGTTTTTCATGTGGCTTTGGTTTCTCTGAGAGTTCATTGTGTACGTGGTGCTGGGGTTTGAACTTGCATACTTGCACATGCCAGGCAAGCGCGTAACTGCCGAGCCACCGCTCCAGCCCCTCGAACCCAGTCTTTACAGACTTGTTGGATGACTGCATAGATGAGAGCCTGGATGGAGGAATGGACAGACAAGTAGAAAGTGTCTAATTCTGCCTCTTTTATTTTTTATTCTTTGGTACCAGAGATTGAACCCAGGGGTGCTTAATCACCGAACCACACCCCTGGCCCTTTTATTTATTTTTATTTTGAGACAGGGTCTCCCTAAGTTGCTTAGGGCCTAAGTTGCTGAGGATGGCTTTGAATTTGTCATCCTCCTGCCTCAGCCTTCCTAGGATTACAGGCAGGAGCCACCATGCCTGGCCCTGACTTTTCTCTTTTATCCCTAGTGAGTTAGCTCACACCCCATACTATCTGACCACTTAGCCAGCAAATTCTACAGCCGGAAGGCAGTTGGGCCTCTGGTAGAGGTTACTCCAGCATGTCCTTGGGAGCCCAGTGCATGGGGGGAGGGAACATGGTGACTCACCTCATTTTAAGCCACTTATCAGAGTATTTTTTCCTGCCTCTTAGAATAGTCCACTTGTGGGGCTGGGGCTCAGTGGTAGAGCACTTGCCCAGCCATGCAAGGCCCTGGATTAACCCCAGCACTGCAAACAAACAATCAAAACAGTCTACCTGTGTAGAGGTCTGAAAAACACAACTTTCCACCCATCACAATCCCACGGTGCTTCTGTGTTTCCTGCAGAGGGGTGCCCCTAGCAACCATAGAGCTAGCTGGTCTGCCCTCAATGAATTCCGAAGGCGAGGGGTTCACATGCAGAAGAGAAACCTCTAGACCCACCTCCTGTCTCCAGGGCTCCTGAAAACGACTCATTGATCTTGGCCACCACAATGCCCCAGTGACAGCTGAGAGAGGTAGATAAGGTCTGGTGGACTGGTAGACCCCCCCTTCCCTCCGAGGGCGTGTCACACTCAGTAAATTCTGCCCAAGAGGGAGATAAGAGCTGGGGAGCTCCCTCTCCCACGACATTGTTTCAGACCAACAGATGCTTGCCCCAAATCCAGAAAAGCAGCACCTGCTTTGCAAAATATTTACCTTGCTACATGGCAACAGGGCAGGATAGTTAGGAGCTCTGTTTAACTTCAGAGACACATGCCCCATACTCCATTCTCTGCCCTTACATAAAAAGGCTACGTCCTTTCCCGTGGCACCTGTTCAAGTGCTGAAGACCACGTGAGCGTGGGACCCCTTGGAGTTCTCTATTCTCTAGTTAGCCAGGATTTGAATGTCCAAGGGAAAAAACAGGCTTGCATCCTTGTGTGTGATGAATGGTTGTGGCTTGGCATTGGAGTTCAGACTTGTCCTTCCATTCTTAAGAATGAGTGTCACTGGGTAGGGCTAGAGCTGCATGGGACAGTGTAGGTTTAGCATGCATGAGGCCCTGGACTCCATCCCCAGTCAAAAATAAACAAATAAATAAATAAAACCCCACCCAACAACAAAGGTGTCACAAGCAGACTATTCTAGTTCTGCTGCCAATCTTCCCGCAGATTAATTAAGCAAATCACGTGTCTGCTGCTTAAATAAGACACAATAGAGAGCTCTGGATGTAACTCAATGGTGGGCCATTTGCCTATCATGCTAGAGGCCCTGGGTATGATTCCCAGTACAGCAGAAAACAAAACGAACAGAAACAGAAACACCCACACACCCCTAGAGAACCTGGCCAGTGACTCTCCCGCACAGTCCCTAACAAATGCCTTCAGGGGACCAACTTAACGAAGTCACCTTCTCCTCAAAATATTAAGTGCCAGCTTGGTGGGTTTTTTTTTTTTTTTTTTGAGAAAATCAATTTTCATTGAGTTTTCCACATGGCTTTTGTTGCTGTGACACTCAGTTGTGTACGTGGGTGCTGGGGCTTTGAACCTGGGTACTCACGCATGCCAGGCAAGTGCCTAACCATCCAGCCACCGCTCCAGCCCCCAGCTTGGTGTTCTTTTGATAGCATGTTACAGAAACAGAAACCCTTGGTGCAAAGGTAGAGACTATGCAGAGAACACGAGAGCAGCGCTGGAGCGCTTGCATGAGTTCAGGACCCCAGGAGCAGGAAAAATAAAAAAAAGATGAAAAAATTTAAAAAACAAACTCTCTTAAACACACACACACACACACACAAACACATGATGAAGGGAGACCCCAGTAACTAAAAACCCATGAAGCAATTCGGACTTTTGTCTCCATCTAAACAGCTTTGTCACCTGGGCCACGGGCCTCCTCCAAAGTACAAGTGCCTAGGGGAAGGGGACTGGAGCCTCCTCACTCACTTCCACTCACATGGCGCCATCTTGTGGTGGATCCCTTAGCAACTTGAGATCCGCAGAGGTTCATTTTTTTTCCACCTTAAACATTTTGTGTATTCAGACAATTTTTGACTAGTTTAAGAAAACACCTTGAGCTTCCACCTCCTAACTGAAAAAATTTTTTAAAAAAAGTCCATGGCACATTTTCCCATTGTATCTAAGAATAAGAAATGTGAATTGCAATTTTCCCACCTCAAAGTCAGCAATTATAAAATAAAAAGAAACTTTGAGGAAGAAATTTGAAGTGCTTATTTATTTTGAGCTGAGGTCTCATTATGCTTCCCAGGCTGGCCTTGAACTCTTGGGCTCAAACAGTTCTTCTGCCTCAACTTCCCAAGTAGCTGGGACCCCTGCATGCAGCAGAATTTTTTTTTAAGAGAGAAGGTCAGTGAGAGAGAGAGGGAGAATATCAATTTTTATTGAGTTTTTCACATGGCTTTCATTGCTCTGACACTTAGCTGTGTACGTGGTGCTGGGTTTTGAACCTATGTACTCGCGCATGCCAGGCAAGCACCATGACTGCCAAGCCACCGCTCCAGCCTCAGAATTTTTTTTTTTAATGGTGGTGCTGATGATGGAATCCAGGGCCTTGAGTATACTAGGCAAGTACATCCCCAGCCCCACCTTTTGTTATTTGAGAAAAAAAATGTGAGCTCAAGGTTCAGGCCCCAGATTCTTGCACTTTTTAATGTCGGAATGGTTTAAAAGGTTGAATGTGTTTCCAGACGTGTGTCGTAAATGGATTGATTTCAGACAACATGAAAGGGAATCAGGTCTGAGCATGTGGACTCTGGGTTTCTTATATACCTTTAAAAAAAAGAAAAGAGGGGGCTGGAGCAGTGGCTCAGCAGTTACACACTTGCCTGGCATGCGCCAGCATGTGGGTTCAAACCCCAGCACCCACGTACACAATGAAGTCTTGAAGCAACGGAGGCCGTATGAAAAACTAAATAAAATTGATCCCCTCCCTCCTCTCTCTCTCACTGTCCTTCTTTCTTTAAAAAAAAATTTAAATCAGGGGCTGGAGCCATGGCTGAGCAGTTGTGGCACTTGCCTGGCGTGTGCAAGGACCCGGGTTCAAACCCCAGCACCACGTACATAACTAAGTGTCAGAAAAATAAAACCAAATGGAAAAATAAATAAACTTGATTCTCTTAAAAAATATTAAATCAGAATTCTCTTTTGTCCAAACTCTGAGTTCTTTCTCTTTTTTTTTTTTTCAGATTAAAATTCAACCATTAGTTACTGAACACCCACTAGTGCAAGCCAAGCACATAGATTCTCGCTCGGGCTAGATTTGTACAATCGAGAGGGCTAATGGTTCTCTCTCTTGAAAGACAGCACTGGTCAGCACTGTTAAGGGGACACACTCTTTTCCAAGGAAAGCTGAAGCGGTACCTGAAGGTGACTCTGGGGGTCAGGAGGGCACCTGACTTCAGCGCTCTGGAAGCCCGGGGCTGGATGGGCATAGTTCCATGAGTGGACAGAGAAAGCCAGGGATGACGCCCTTGGTCAGGTGCAGGAAGGGTGCAGAATGTTGGACAAAAATGAGATGGAAGAACGCGGTGGGAAGTAGCCAAGTCCAGTGAGAATCCTGGGGTGGATCACAGGAGGACAGCGTGTGGACAGAGCACTAGAAGCTCATAGCTCCCTTCCTGTCCTCACCCCCCAACGTCACAGCTCCAGTGGTTAAGTACTCCTGGATTCAATTCCCAGTGCCTACATAAATATTGTCTTGTAGACATACTTGATGTTGGGATTCAATGTGGTATGTTCATGTATGTCCAATGGCAGCTCAGCAGGATTAAATTCATTCCACTCTTCTTCCCTTTTCCCCATCCCTGCTTCCTCCTCCTCCATTGCCTTCATCTACTCTACTGATTGCACAGGATTTTTCTAAGAGCAGAATTTTCCAGGAGCCAGCTGCAACTTTCTCTGCTGCTCACAGCTGCTGTGGGTCACACTGTACCTGCTGGTCTGGGGGCAGGGAGCTGATGGGTGCGGGGCCAGCTTGCTGAGATCTGTGGGATCTGAGGATGGCAAGGCCCCCGGTCTGGGCAGCTCTCAGGAAGCTGCTTGCCTGTGCCCCCCACCCCTTCTTCCTCTACTTGCACTGACTCTACCTACGGAGCACACACTCCCTGTTGAGGGGGGTGCAAAGAGAGCATGAGCAGTGAAAACGAGTCTAGATTCTTTTCATGGGTGTCTGCAGATCAGAGAGAGCAGTGCTCGGGAAAGATTAAACAGTAGCAGACAAAGGAAAAAGTCAGCGCAAAGATAGAAACAGCCAATGTGAGCCAGGCACAGTGGCGCACACGTCTGTAGTCCCGGCAGCTCGGGAAGCTGAGGCAGGAAGATCTCAGAGAACAAGGAGTAATCTACATAAAAATCTTGGCTAAAAAATGTTTTATTTCTATTTCTGTTTTTCGGTGGTACTGGGATTGAACCCACAGTGCTCTACCATGGAGCTACATCCTCAGCCCTTTTTATTTTCAAACAGGGTCTCGCTAAGTTGCCCAGGTCTCACTAGGCTGGCCTCCAACTTGTGATCATCTTGCCTCAGCCTCCTGAGCATCTGGATTACATACAGATGCCATCACACCCAACTATTTGTCTTTTAACTGTTATCAAAATATTCCTTATAAATCACCTAAGCTCATCCTTTGTGAAATTGTTAGTTTTTGTGTGTGTGGTGCTGGAGAGAGAATGCAGGGCTTGCTCGTGCTGGGTGAGTGCTCTACCACTGAGCCACATCCTTAGGTATTTCAAGTCATTTTTGGAAGCAGATATGGAATAACACGTAAATTAGGGGGAAAAAAGTCACCCATGAATTCATAGAAATCCCTCTAAATTACATTAGTTTTTAGAGAAAGAGAATCAATTTTAGTTTTTCATCTAGCCTTTGTTTCTCCAATACTTAGTTGCATACGTGGTGCTGGGGTTTGAAGCCAGGTCCTGGAGGAGCATGCCAGGCAAGTGCTCCAACCACTGAGCCACCCCTCCAGCCCGTTTCTAGTATCTTTTGTGATGACCCCATAGCATCAGGCTCTCAGGTGGAAGGGCAATTTAATGGGAGTTCCTGACTCTGTCAGTGAGTAGCATCTGACAGCTCAGAGTTTGTAAGTATGGTTTGCATTATTTTCATTATATTCATAATTTTAATGTATTAATTCCTAGAGCTTTAACAGAATACTCTGGATTCTGTGGCTTCAACAGGAGCATTTATTTTCTCCCAGTTCTGGAGGCTGGAAGGCCAAGATCAAGGTGTGGGCGGGGCTGGTGTCTGAGGCCTCTCCTGGTTTGCAGTGGGGGCTTTCTCACTCTGTCCTGACCTGGCCTTCCCCGTACACGGGCATCCCTGGTGTCTCTGTGTTCACATTTCCTTTGATGCAGCCAACAGTTACACTGGGTTAGAACCCCCTCTGACGGTCTTCTCTTAATGACCTTATTAAAGACCTCTCTCCAAATAGTCACATGGAGGTTCTGGGAATGAGAGCTTCAGCGTATGAATGCTGTGGGGCTGGAGGTGTAGCTCAGTGTTAGAGCACTCGCCTAGCATGTGTGAGGCTGTGGGTTCAAATCCTAGCATTACCAAAAGAAAAAGAGAGATGGAAGCACTTGCCCTTTAAGGGAAACCGTTCAGCCCACAACTCTTTATTTTCTTCTTTCCCACCCGTTCATGGTCAACCAGAACATTCTTGTATGCACCTCCACCTATTTTGCATTTCATTACTTGGAAGAGTTTACTCATCTTCTAAGCCTTCTATTCCTTCCTTCAAGGAGCTTTTAATGTAAGCTAAATACCATAGACAACAAAATAAGTCAATAAAGTAAGCAAGTAGCTGCTAGTTTGGACAAGGTGGCCTGTAGTTCTCTAGAAGTTGGAAGAAGGAAGGGAATTGAAGGTGTGGCAGCTGTAGTGGGTTGGGTCTCATGCACAGGAGACATTTAGAGGCATTTGCATGAGGCCTAATATTTAAATGGGGATTCTAATCCTTAGCTGTACATTAGAGGCACCCGGGGGACTTTTGAAACTTCTGGGCCCCAGAGATTTCAAGTTTAATTGAACGGGCCAGATCCTTGCAAAACTATAACCACTGGGGGGCTGGACTGGTGGCTGAGCGGTAGAGTGCTTGCCTGGCATGTGCGAAGATGCAGGTTCAAACCAGATCTATGTCTATGGAGTTGTGTAAGAGTTAAGCGCTTGCCTGGCCTGCACAGGGACCTGGATTCAACCCCCCAGCATCACATATACAACTAAGTGCAGGAAAAACGAAAACCAGATGAAAACAATAAAAAAAAAAATGTCTCTCTCTCTTTAAAAAATATTTTAAAATATAACTATTGGTATATTTTTTAAAACTTTCTATGTGATTAGAATATACAAGCAGGGCTGAGAACCAGTGCTTTAAATGCACAGGTGAGGTAAAGGGCCATCCAGGTGATCAGGAAGACGAGTAACCGCACGCAACAAGGACATGGAGCACTCGAGGGACCAGAACACGGAGCACCTGGAGCTGAGGGTGTTTTAGGAGTAGTGGAAACTAAGTTTGCGCACCCAGAGTGAATCTACAGTAGGGATTAGGAATCTGGACACAGAGGAAGATCAGGAGGAAGCTGGAAACCAGGTTACAGTCTCAGCTAGTTGGTTACCACAGACAAGAGAGTTTGAGGACACGAGGGTTTTGACAAGTGGAAGCATTGGAATAGAAATGCAGAAGTGGGGGGCTGGAGTGGTGGCTCAGAGGTTATGGGGCTTGCCTGGCATGCGCAAGGATGCAGGTTCAAATCCCAGCATCACACGCACAACGAAGTGTTGGAGCAATGAAAGCCACATGAAGAACTAAATAAAATTGATTCTCTTTTAAAAAAAACTTTAAAAACTAAAAACAAAAGGAATGCAGAAGTGGATGGAGAGGATAGGATATTGGGGAGGAAGGATGGGCTGGACTTGCTAAGTGGATAAGCTGATCAGCAAATGCACGGGAGAGAAGGAGGAAACGTCAGCTGTAAATGATCCACGGCTGGAGGCTGATGGTCGGGGGACACTGCACAGAAGCCCAGGGAGTACACCAAGCCGCTGTGTGGCGAGCAGAAGCCGGCCAGCTGTCTCTGAGCGCTCACCCTCTGCGCATGGGGCCGCAGCTCGCTCGCCCACACTGGGCGCCACGGCTGGTTCCTGACAACTGCTCTGCACGCTGGCCGGAGTTAAGAGAGGCAAGATTGGCACACCCCGGAGACATCCAAAAGCAAACAGCACCCAGAACATAGGCGCGGGCACCAGAGGGCTGAGCAGCACGGCCGGGTCCCGAGCGGAGGTGCGGGGCGTCCGGCAGGCGATTCCGGGATGTGCCCATGCTGCGTCCGCTCTCGGGGCCCTCACGTGCAGGGGCAGCATTCGCCCCTTCTGCCAACAGTTGCTGGGTTGTCCTGCGGGGAACGTCCCTTTCTTGGTACACAGTCTTGTTGAGACTCCGTCAAAATGCTCTGCCCCACGATCACCTGGGTTTCACGTTGCTATCTGACATCAGCGCTCTGGCGTTTCGTGACACCTCTCCTCTGCTCTGAGCTCTTGCCCGTGGCATGACGCCTGCCATCCGCCTCCGCTTCTGAATTTCTAGAGAACTGTTGTCCACGTTGCTCAAACCAGCAGCCAACTGCTCCTTGGCCTAAGCTGGGCCAGTTCCACTCTCTGTCCTCAAAATCTGAATCTTAACCCCCAAATCAAGATGCTGTAATTAGACCCTTGCTTCTGTCCTGCCTCCTGCCTGCAGCTGTGAACAGTCTTCTGACCATGACTGTAACCCTTGAAACAGGAAAAAACAAAACAAAACTGAATCTTGATTTATTTATTTGCTTATTGGTACCAGGGAATGAACCCAGTGCTTAACCACTGTTATGGCTTGGATGAAAGGTGTCTGTCCGGACCCAACCAGCAGGAACCGGACCGCTCTCATTCAAAGGTGAACTGAGATTAAAACAGACTCACTGGTCTCAAGTTCTCCAAGCACTTTATTTCTCCCTTTACCGCGGGTAAAGGCCTCCAAGTGCTTCCCGCCTTCCCTCTCTTAGAGGCAAGGCCCTTAAAACATTCTTTTTAGAGTCAAGGCTATCCACATTTAGAGTCCCCGTTTCTACTACCGTACTAGAGTCCCTATTTCTGGGCCGGGGCTGCTACCTGCATCTTCCACTGCTGATCCCTCCGCCGTCTCTGCTGCTGCAGTTTCTTCCTCGCTGTTTCTTCTGCTTCTGCCATGCTGCTTCTAAAAACCCCTGACTAGTCGCTATGCTATTTATAACCAATAGGGGTACAGTGCAAACACGTTTATCCAATTGTAACAAACGAGTGGCCTAATGGTTTAGTCATGCGGTCAGGCATTACATCACTAAGGAAGATGCAAGCCGGCTGGGGCAGAGTTGTTTACCACCAAATCTTTTACAAGCCAGCTGGGCCTCATGTTGGAGTCGGGTCTCCAACAGGTGTCCTCCCAAAAGCTCAATATGAGGGGCTGGAGCAGTGGCTCAGTGGTTTCAGCACTTGCCTGGCAAGCACAATGGACCCGGGTTCAAACCCCAGTGCCACATATACAACTGAGTGTTGGAGCAACGAAGGCCATGTGAAAAACTAAATAAAGTTGTTTCCTTCTCTGTCTCTCACTGACCCTCTTAAAAAAAAAAAAAAGGAGAGATGAAATGACTGGGTTATGAGCGCCTTAACCCAAGCAGCGCACTCATCCCTGGTGGGACTAACCGGTGACTGTAGCCTGCAGGGCGTGGCTGGAGGAGGTCGGTCATTGGGCTGTGACTTTGGGATATATATTTTGTATCTGTTTCCTGGAGCCAAGCCTTGAGCTGCTTCCCTCTGCCACACTCCTCTACCAGGATGTTCAGCCTCACCTTGAGCCCCAAGGAATAGAGCCAGCCTTCTAGGGACTAAGACCTCCAAAACTGTGAACCCTAAAATAAACTTTTCCTCTAAAAATTGTTCTCTTTGGGTTCTTGAGCAACAGTAATGAAAAACCTACCTAAATCAACAACTGAGCCACATCCCCAACCCTTTTTTTTTTTTTTAAGAGAGAAGCAGAGACAGAGAGAGAGAGTGTGTGTGTCAATTTTTATTGAGTTTTTCACATGGCTTTCATTGCTCCAACACTTAGTTGCATATGTGGCTGCTGGGGTTTGAACCCGTGTACTTGTGCATGCCGGGCAAGCACCGTAACCACCGAGCCACTGCTCCAGCCCCATTCCCAACCCTTCTTATATTTTATTTTGAGACAGGGTCTCGCTAAGTTGCTGAGGGTGGCTTTGAACTTTCCATCCTCCTGCCTCAGCCTCCTGAGCCGCTGGGATTACAGATGTGCACCACCACACCCGGCTCTCAAATCTGGATCTTGACACAACAGCATCAGTACAGAAGCCCGAATCTCTGTGTAGCAGAGTCCTGGAGTCTATCCATGGGGTCTCTGAAGTGTTTTGGGCTCCTGTTCTCTCTGTGGCTTCCTTTCTCAGCTTTGTGGGAATCCTCTGAGGTACTTCACATCCTTCCAAGATGTTCCTTTTGGTAATTCAGTTAACTTCTGTTGCTTACAACTGAATCTTCTTAACTGGCCACATTTCTTCCCATGATTCAAATTTTGTCAGTTTTGATTTGCATTCAGAATTCAGGAATCGGCACATCATTTCTTGGAATCTGGTGTCTCCTTTTCTAGGGCTCATGATTCTCATTTTCATTTCAAAAGACAACTGAGCTGGGTGTGGTAGTGCATGCCTGAAATCCCAGGAGGCTGAGGCAGGAGGATTGCAAGTTCAAAGCCAGCCTCAGCAGCCTAGCCAGGCCCAAAGAAACTTAGTGAGATCTGTCTCAAAATTAAAAAATAAAAAGAGTTGGGGATGTTGCTCAGTGGTTAAGCACCGCTGGGTTCAATTCCCCAGCACCAAAAAAAAAAAAAAGCAATTAAGGGTTGGGGATGTTGCTCAGTGGTTAAGCACCCCTGGGTTCAATTCCCCAGCACCAAAAAAAAAAAAAAGCAATTAAGCAATGGGC
>PVKS010029275.1:0-25529 GCA_004027875.1 Aplodontia rufa | reverse complement strand
TCTCAGGACCTTTCTCAGGAAATCTACACTTGCACCTTACTCTAGATTGAGATTTTACCATTAGAGAGAAGTTCTGTCTATTCCATAACCATCTGGATCACTATTTTCAGTGCTTGTAAACCAGGGCACTGTTTTTTGAGGGGTGCTTTTACCTGTATTTGAACAATGCTAGGTCTGAGTGCCTTCCCCACTTTTTCATATTTCTCTGCATGCCAATTTATATTTTTTTTTGGTGTTACATATATATACATATATATATATATATATATACATATATATATATTCAATAAATATGGTCTTACAATTAGGGGGGATTCAACGTCAAACAATCAAGAACAAAAGTATAATGATGGTTTCCCCACCTTAGGTTCCCCATGGTTCCATGTTTCCCCCTACTTAAGCCCCAAGTTAAATGGACTTCTCCTGGAGGTCAGAGGTTCCCCTCTGATTGGATTCACCCATATTACCTCCCTCTGGTCTCCTTGATGTCCTTCCTATTCCCTTCCTCCCTTCCCTGCCCCCCTCCAAACATCCCCCTGGATCCTAGGCAATTTATCTTAATCAACATTCAGAGGGTTCTACTGGGTTCAGACTGTTGTTTCCCAATGAATATTTAAAGTGATGCCTGCAGTATCTTCTTTCTCCTAGTTGTACTGTACATGTGTAAGCTTGTGCGATTTCATTTGCTTGCCATGTAGATCTGCAGTTTATGGTGGACACAAGAAAAGACGTGAGCTCAGACAACTGCTATTATCCTTCAGAAATCATCTCCTTCACTTCATCTTATCTTTGCTAATTTCTAAAAATAAACGTGTTGGATAGTTAATAGTTTTACTGACCTACAGTCCTCCAAAGTGCAGTGCTTGTATCTCAGAAGGTATAGCACAATTATAAATTAAAGGTCAACAAATTAAGTATAGAAAAAAAGTGTCTCAATAAAATAAAAATCGTGTATAACAAGTCCACCACTAACATCATACTCAACTGTGGAGAATTGAAGATCAGGAATAGGGTAAGGGTGCCTACTCTCACCACTTCTATTCATAATAGTACTGGAAATTGTAGCCAGAGCAATTAAAAAAGATAAAGAAATAAAAACATCCAAATCAGAAAAGAAGGTGTTATGTCATCTCTGCTTGTATAGTCTGTAGTGTCTTCTTTCTCCTAGGTATACTGTAATATTAAAATGATATACATACATAAATGTTTATATATCCAGAACACTATTAAACTAACAAATGAACTTACAAACTTTAGAGGATATAAACTCAACACACAACTATCAGTTGTACTTCTACACGCCAGCATGGAAATTTTTGAATTAAAAAAATTTTAAAAATTCCATTTACAAAAGTTTAAAAAATATTCCTTAGGAATCAGTTAGACCAAGGAAGTGAAAGAACTATACACAGAAAACTGTACTTTTGAAAGAAATTGAAGAGGACACAAATGTATTAAAAGATACCCCATGTTCATGTATGGGAAGAACTAATGTTGTTAAAATGTCCATAGTAACTGAAGAAATCAACAGATCAAAGGCAATCCCTAAAGTTTGTGTGGAACCACAAAAGACCCCAAGGCAGTCTTGGGCGGGAACCAGAAACATTTAACTACCAGATTTGAAGAACTATTACAAGGGTATAATAACCAATAGAGCGCTAGTATGGCCATTACTGAAACAATTCAAATAAATAAAAAAATAGAACTACCATATGATGCAGCAATCTCACTACTAAGTGCATATCTAAAAATAGAGAAATCAGCAAATCATTAATCCAGGAGACATCTGTATCCCATGTTCATTGTATCATTGTTCATAATAGTCAAACATTGGGACTGCAGTGGTGACTTGGCATGCATGAGGACGTGAGTTTGAACCCCAGCACCACATACATAATGAAGTGTCAGAACAATGAAATCCACATGAAAAACTAAATAAAAATTGATTATTTCTCTCTCTCTCTCTCTCCTCTCTCTCACTGTGCCTATTTCTTTAAAAAAAATAAACACTGAATCAACCCGTGTCCATAAACAGATAAACAGATGTAGAAAATGTGGCATATTGTGGAATATTGCTGAACCCTAAATAGTACTGATATCTTGCCTTTTTGGAAAATGTGGATAACATTACATTATGTTGAATGCTATAAGCTAAGCATAGAAAAACAATACCACATGAAGTCACTTATCTAAAAAATCTAAAGTTGAACTCATAGAAGAGCAGAGTAGATAGGTGGCTACCTGGAGGATGGGATTAGGGGATTGAGAAGTTGTCAAAGGATGCAATATTTAATTTAGAAAAAGCAATTTTAAGAGCCCTATTGTGTATCATGATGATATAGTTAATAATGATACAGTATATGCTTAAAAATTGCTACTATAATAGATTTTAAGTGTTTACCGCAAACACACATACATGAGATAATACAAATGGTAACTTGCTCATACACGCACATACATATGTGAAGTATTGCATTTCATAATTAGCTTGATTTAGCCATTCCACAAAGTATACAAGCATCAAAATATTAAGTTGTATATCAAAAATTATTATAAATTTGTCCATTAAAAATAAATATAAAATAAATTGGACTGGAGTGAGGATCGGCGGTTATGGTGCTTGCCCAGAATGCATGAGTACATGAGTTCAAACCCCAGCACCACGTACATAAGTGTTAGAGCAACGAAGGCCACATGAAAATCTAAACAAAGTTGATTCTCTCTCTCTCTCTCCCCCCCTCTTTAAAAAAAAATATATATATAAAATAAATTATTTTGTTTATCTAAAAAATCACAGAAATTAAGTGTTAGTAAACAAAGTGATGATTATCCATATTTTTATTAAACTCGTATTTTAGTGCTATATTTGCATTATAAAAATAGAAGATGGTTGCATGGGAGTATTATGAAGATTTCTATTGATAATTTCTTTTCATTTTGAATACTTATTCTTAAATTAGATTTTTGATATATCAGTCTTTTACACTCTGTACTTTTAGATGTGGAGATCCATTGATATGCCAGTTCACAACATCTGAAGCTTGTTGAATGTATTTTAAATGAATTTAATCATTCGAATGGCCACTGATATGGCATACTCCAGATTAAACATTAACCGAAGCAGCACAGCTGAATGAATATTTAAAGTATGAAGATTTATCTTTATTTATATCATACAATCTTTGTTAATTGACATATGTTGACATCATTTCTATTGGCATAAAATGACCACAGTATATTTGCTTATTTTGTCTGGATGAAACACGAATGCATATCTTCATGCTTAGCAATTGTACTGATTCTACTGTTATAAGGCAAGTGATGCTACTTAAGTAAATTAACATTGTAGTTCTTGTTTGACTACTGATCAATAGAAAAACAAACCAGATAAATGAATTAAAGTGCAGACTACTAGGTAGATTAGTGACGGAAGTAGAAGTATGGCTGCTAATAGCAGGTAGGTGGGCTCTAAGAATGGTGAGACTCAAATGTATTTCAAAATGTCTTAGAAAATAATTGTCTTGGAAATATAATTTTTAGTGGTACTAATTGCATATATTTGAAATCCTGCACTTACTAACATTACTTCTGTTATGTTTTGGGGGAGTCTGGCCTATAGCTCAGTGATAGAGCACTTGCCTTGCATGTGCAAGGCCCCTAAATCCATCCCAGCATTGCAACAACAACTAAAATTTTTGTATTTTTCTATGCCTTGAAAACCAGTAGCTAGATCTGGACACGCCTTGACTAATCTCAGGAGTAGAGACAGTAACACAGTCATTGTGAAGTATGACTTCAAACATGGTACTAATTTGGTTCAAAAACAGTCAGGACTTGGTACATTATAAGTACAAATTAAGTTAGAATATAATTCAAAGTATGGTTGCTAGGACATTAATTTCTAATATAGAAAACTTTGAAGATCTCAGACTTTTATGGAACATTCTGATTTTCCATCTCAGTGTCCTCACTGTCTTAACACTCAAGTGCTCTTAAAGTTTGCAGACTGGGACAGCAGCCTTATGCATGGTACACAGACAGCTGGCTCTCCAGGGGCTACAGAATGTTCCCCAGACTGTGTGTTGGGCAGTTTCCCAGAGCCAAAGGTCCCATCTGGTAGTGCCTTCCTTATGGACTATTGCCATGTAACTTTAATTCCTTCCTATAAATAATCTTTACATGGCTACAGTAAAGGCTTTGGGGAGATGAGAGAGAAATCACTATTTCTTTTTACACTTATTGCTATGAGGTTGCTTTGATTAAATTTTAAGCTAGTCTGAACAAAATATGACTTAATTCCTAGCTTGTGAATGGCTATAGCACCAGAGTCATGCCCACAGCTTATAGTTGAATAAAAGTATATTTGATAGTAGATAGGTGCTCTTTCATTATTGCTATTTTTAATGAAACCAGTCATTTTCCACCTGGCTAGTTTCACAAGTGATACCTCACTCCAGACAAATTCTTGCTGTGACCAGCAGTCAGAAACACAGACGAACTATAATTTTATACAATCATTCCCTGCCCTACTCACCCCTACCCTACGTCCCTTCTCATATTTTCAATTCAGTATAACATAATTACTTAAATATCACCAATCTACCTAATTTGATAAACATTGGTAAAAGGAGGAAATAAAATTTTAATCTCACTATTAATATAAGTGGCTTTCACACCTCCACATTGACTGAGAATGAAAGGGGAATATTGGTACCTAGGTCTAAATGAATAGCTGTTTATATTTGTGTATATGTGCATGTGTATATACTAGCATGTATTATATGTATAAAATGTAAATTTGGGTTACTTTAAATAATCTCAATTTATTTCAAGGTGGTGAATTATATGTGGTTGGTAACAGGTGGAAAATCTTTCTCATAAGAAACTTCCATTGTTGGAAATGAAATTTATAGTTTCACTTGGGACCATGATTAAGAATCCTTTTATTTGCAGAAAAGTCATTTCAAACACTTCTGTGGGCAGAGGCAGGCTAGCTGGGATGCTTGTGCTGACTCTTCAGTAGCAATCAACAGTCTTCTCGTTCAATAGCAAGTTTTCAACTGTTGTGACATTTTTCACTTTCCAATTAATCCAACTCCCTTTTTTTTTTTAAATAAACATGTTTTTCTCTCATCACTACTCATCAAATATTTGATAAAATTCCTGCAGTAAGCAAAGTCTAAATGACATAGGTGTAGAATGAAGAGTAGCTAAAAAAAAGTATTTGTCACAAAATGGCATGTGTTGAAATTGAGACTTAATAAATTAGGTTCATTGTAGTTGAGGGGTAGCTTATATTTTCCACAATAAATTTCATGATATAAACTTTTCTAACTGAAGACATTTATGTTTGCACAATTGGGTTGAAGTAGAGGTGTTATAAAATTAGTGAAATTAAACTTTCATTTATGGACAATTTTGAAATTAGTGTTAGTATTTTTAATTCTAATTATTCTATTTACAGATCATTTCCATTCTCATTCCAATAATTCTTATGATTTATACTAAGAATGACAATATGGAAGAAATGAAGTGTTACTGGGCTAAGAATCAAGAAATGTGGGTTCTAGTGTTGAGTGTGCTACCATGATTGGGGCAATTGCTTTACGAGTTTCATCTTAGAAGATACATGTTGTGGAGGTAAGATGATTAGGTGCAATATTCAAACCACCTTCGAATTATCAAAAAAGTCACAATGGGAAAAAATGCAAGGATTTTTTTATTGTTATTTTATTTTTTCCACTTCAGAAGTCCTATTAAGGAATCATTTGTAAAAGCTGTAAAAAAGATGTACGAGAATATTACAGTATCTTAATATATTAGCAGCACAGTTCTCTCTAACACCCTGCTCCCATGAGTCTTCTCAATATGATATGACCCATCTTTCTCCTTTTCTACTAAAGCAGCATGTTGGGCATTTGATACTATGCTCCAGAAAATGGTTGGTAGAGGATAAAGGGAGATATAGTGTGGGAAGTGCTTAGCTTTCAGGCATTAAATAAGGTTCTGAAAATTAGGAGCAAAAAAAAAAAATAAAATTTGAGCAAAAGCTTCTGAACCTCAAAAGTTTAGGTTTCAGAATATTAAAATCTAAATCTCCAAGGAATTCACAATATGAATTGGTTTGAATGAATAGGACCAAATATATCACTTCTAAGATTACAAATAATCTTGAGGATTGGAGAAAAAAAGTAAATTAAAAGATGAAATGAGGAAGAGAAATATTGAGGCTGCGACAAGGGAACAAAGCAGGCAAGGAGAATCACACAGAGACACCCCAGTGCTTAGCAAATGTGGGGTGTTCACTGCCACTGTTGGAGTGTCCAATGGGAACAGAATGAGGACCCACCAGTTCTCCAGTCTTCAAGTGACTAAGCATGACAAACTACTTATTTTAAGGACTTTCGATAAATTACCACTATTTTTGAAACATGCTCTGCCATCAGAAACCACCAGTATGTTTCCCATTGACCACCTAAGAAGTGTATGCTGAGTGAGAACTTTTGTGATTTGCCGACATTTTGAGCTTATATTTTTTAAAGACACCTCCAACAGATAGGATAATCTTATAATGGAAGCTATAGCCTGTAGAGAGCCTCCTTATTGAACATTTCTGCATTGTAACTAAATATGATATAAAAGAAGCTATGAGGAGTTGCAAGTGGGTCCTACTTGTGATTTTCAGTGTTTAATGAAACACCAGTCCTCTCAAGTCATTGAAAGGTGTCCTATTTAAAATGAGTATACTCATTCTAGGTTTGAGAGATCCTTAGTTACTGTAGAATTTTGCAAAGCCTTTGATATTCTAATATATTCTGTAAATCTTTGTTGGAGAAAACCAATATACAGGTTTCTCCAAACTTAATTAACCATAGAACTCTTTGATTAAGTCTGCATTTTTAGAAAAATTTATTCACATCTTTTGGAATTTTAATAGTGGGAAATGATGAGCCAAATGACCACTAAGTTCAACTAAGTTCTAAAATTCTCTGAAACTTTGAGCACATATTTTTCTTGTGTCTAAGAAGGGGGAAGAGCAGAGTGGGGTGGAAAACAGAGGAAGGAAGGATAGGGAGGGATCTAGGGAGACAATCAACAATGTTGCATACTCTTTACTCTTTATCCCCCCAAAATGCAAATAATATTTCTGCAAACATTTAAATATGGAAAATTCACAATCTAAACATTTATATTGGTTGTAGGGGAGAAATATGGAATTTTCAAGAGACTGAAGTGTGAGTGATGTGGGGGTTGCTCTGGTTTAGGAGCAAATGCATATCATGTTGTTACCTTATACCATTTATGATTGTACAGTGACTCAAGTCCTTAATAAAAAATTTTAAAACAGCAAAAGTAAATAATAGTAGATGAGAGCTGCATAGATGATTCACAAAAAGACATTAGAACATGTAAAATTTTAATATATCAAAACTTGGGTACTCAAAAGGAAGAAATTCATATAGTTAAACATTTTATTTGATTTTGTTGGTCAAAAATCAGTTAACATATTGTATTTCATAGTTGTTCCACTAGGAATTAGCGCCTTTAAAAAATAGATTCTTGTTCAAAAGAAGGAAAAGGAGGAAGAGGAGGAGGAGGAGATTAAAAAAAAAACAGCAACAGCAACAATAATAAAATCCTTGTTATAGAATCTGGGAATTGAAGTCTTTCTAAAGTCTTGTCTATTTCCTGGGGTTTTGTTCTTATTTGATTGCTTGAAGGTTGGAGTGCAAATGTATGCATAAGCCAGCTCTTGGAAAGGGAAGGGGGCAGACATGAGGAGGACTGCACAGCCTCTGTTATAGGAAATGTGGATATAGGATCCATCACTTCTACCCACCTTCTATTGGTGATGAGTTGATCATTTGGGAAACCTGGGGTGCTAGCAGGCTGGAAAGGGGTTCTCTAGTTGAATAGCTATGTATCAGCTAAAATTCCATTGTAATATAATGAAAAAATGGATTTGGGTATACAAAGAGCAGTCTCAACCACGTGTATTGAGATGATTAAAACCTTCACATTCACACACATAATATTAAATATCTAGAATTATTCATGATGGTCACACCCTGAGGATCCTGTGCTGACCCAACCCCACCACTCCACTGAACGTGCCCAGGACTCCTGCCCCACAGTTGGACCCTGCCCTGTCCCTGAGAATGGCCAGGACTCTGACCATATCCCTGGCAGGTGCAGGACACCTCCAAAGACTCTATGACCAGACCCGCCCCACTCCCAAGCATTTATAGTACTCTGACCCCATGCCCAATCCCCACCCCATCCCCAAGTGGGCCCAGGACTCAAAACATGGCCCCAACAGTAGTACAGAACACCCTGATGACCCCATGTCTGGATCCCATCCCTTCAAGGGTGTGCCCACAACTCTACCCTGGTCCTGGCAGGTACATGGGACACCCCTAGGACCACCAGCCAGGATCCCACCCAGCCACTGAGGGTGCTCAGAACTCCTGCCATGTGCCTGGACTCAACCCCACCACAGGCTGTGACAAGGACTCCAGCCCTGGCAGGTGCACAGGACACCCCGAGGACCCCACACTTGGACATCGCCCAGCCGTTGTGCATCCCGGTCAGGTCAATATATATTGGGCCCATCCATGCCACCAAATATCCATGGTCCCAGTGCTGTGCATAGACTGGTCTATTCTAGATTGCCACACATTTCTGGGACCCCAGGACCCAGCAAATTTCTCCTAACATGTAGTGTCAACAACACAGCAGGCTGCCCAGGAACACCACCAGGTTCCAAATCAGAGACCCGGAAACTAGATACAAAAAGTGAGACAAAATGAGGCTCTAGATAGACCAGCTTTCTGGAAGAGCGCCATTGTCAGAGAGGCAGTGTCTGACCCAACATTTGACATGCAAGGAAGACACAACCAGAGCCCTGCCTTGCTTCCACAATGGGAAACTCAATTAAAAGATCCACTGACCCCATGGAAATTCAACAAATTATCAGAACATATTTTGAAAAACTATACTCCTCTAAATTAGATAATCTGGAAGACATGGAGAAATTTCTAGACATATACATCATTCCCAAATTGACACACGGATGATATTGAAATACTAAACGGCCTAATAAGAGGCACTGAAATCTATGTAGCAATTAAAAGCCTTCCAAAGAAGAAAAGCCCAGGACTTGATGCATTCCCTGCTGAATTTACACCTATGAGGAGGAGATAACACCTCTCCTTATTGAGCTATTTCAAGAAATTGAAAAGGAGGGAACTCTCCCACTTTTTATGTGGCTGCCATAACTCTTATACTAAAACCCAACAAAGACACATCAAACAAACAAAAAGAATAGAGAAAAAAAGAAAGCTACAGACTAATATCTCTGATGAACGTTAATGCAAAAATCCTTAATAAGGTTCTAGTAAACAGCATTCAGAACCACATTAAGAAGATATTCATCATGATCAAGTGGGCTTCATTCCAGGTATGCAAGGCTGGTTCAACATATGTAATTCGATAAATGTGAATCATCACTTGAACAGAATTAAGGACAAAAACCATACATACGATCTTCTCAACTGATGCAGAAAAGGCCTTCGACAAAATCCAATACACATTTATCTCAAAACTCTAGAGAAGATAGGGAACAAATGAACTTAACTATGTAAAGGCCAAACCCTCAGTTAGTATAATAATAAATGAAGAAAACCTGAAAGCGTTTCCGCTAAACACAGGAATACAAGGCTGCCCGCTCTCACCATTTTTGTTCAATTTAGTCCTTGAGATGGTAGCGGAGATAGGAACACTAGTACAATGTTGGTGAAACTGCAGATTTCTACAACCACTCTGGAAAGCAGTGTGAAGACTTCTCAAAAAATTAGGGTTGAATAAGAACCAGCTGTCCTTCTTTTGGGGATTTTCCCAGAAGAGCTAGAATCAGCACATTACAGTGACACAGCAAAATCAATGTTCATAGCAACTCAATTTACAAAAGCTAAATTATGGAACCAACCCAGATGCCCCTCACTGAATGAATGAATCCAGAAGCTCTGGTATATATATATATACATATACATACATATACATACACATTGGAGCTCTACTGAGCTGTTAGAATCAATGTTATTGAGACCTTTGAAGATAAATAGGAATGTAAGAAATCATGCTGAGAGAAGTTGGCCAAGCCCAGAGACTCAAGGGTTGCATGTATTCCCTCCTTTGTGGAGGCTGGAGCTAAACCCAGGCTTGGGTTGAAAGTTTGTGAAACTCATGTACTAGACCCAGCAAAGGCATAGCAACACATAATCTAGGGAAACCACTGACAGGTTTTGGGAGGGGACAGAGAGAGGTAGGAGGGAAGGGTGAGGAAGGGAGGATAAAAAGGGATCTAGGGAGATAATCAGCAATGTAACATTCTCTTTACCCCCTGAGAAGCCAAATAATATTTATGCAATCATTTAATTCTGGAAAATTCACAAGCATATATACATACATTTATAGCTATTTAAGCATTTTTGATTGTACATCAACTCAACTTCTTAATAAAAAATAAGTTAAAAACATTCATGATGATTGATCTGATCATTACATTTTAATGTTTTTGGTATTTATTCATTCCTAAAAATTAGATGTTTAATTAATATGTAAAAATAGAATAATTATACATTTCAATGTAGTAACATGTAATATTTCAGCACATGTGTAATACTATAATGATTGAATAGGGTTAAACATATACTTATGTCCTCAAATATTTCTTCATGGTAAAAGCATTCAAAAACTTTTACAATAGGTTTTTGAAAAAGATAAAACATCTGTATTCACTTTTCTATGAAATAGCAGACCAGAACTTCTTGCCCTTGTTTAACTATAACTTAATATTCATTGACTCTTCTCTGATCCCACTGTTTCCAGCCTCTGGTAACCACTGTTCTACTCTCAAATTCTATGAGATAAACATCTTTATTTTCCCACATTTGAGTGAGATTACATGGCACTTGCCTTTCTGTGCCTGTGTCATTACACTTGATGTAATGACCTACAGTTCCAGTCCCATTGTCTCAAGTCACAGCATTTCATTCTTATTCATGGCTGAATAGTATTTCATTATACAAGCCTATCATACATTTTTATCCATTCATCAGTAGATAGATCTTTAAGTAGACCAAAGAAAACTTTTAACTATAAAAGCAATGCAATGTTTTTGATGAGTAGAAGCATTATTTTTATAATTCTTTAGTGCTGGACTTTTCTCTATTTTTGTTCTGAATTTGCAATTATTTTCTCTATCTCAGTCTTGCAAAAGGGTTTATCTATTTATTTAAACATTTTAAAAAAATTTTTTCAGCTGGGTGAACCTAGGCAACACTTGCCCACCATACGATCCTGCTATTCTACTCCTGGGTTTCTTTCCAGGGGATTTAGAATCAGCACATTAGAGTGAAACAGCAATATCTATGTTCATAGCAGCTCAATTTACTATTGCTAGACTATGGAAACAACCCAGATGTCCCTCACTGGATGAATGGATCCAAAAACTGTGGTACATTTATACCATGGAATTTTACACAGCAATTAGAAACAATGATATTGCAGCCTTTGAAGGGAAATGGATGGCTATGAAAGAAATTATGCTGCGTGAAATCAGCATAACCCAGAGAACCAAGGGTCGAATGTCTCCACTCATCTGTGGAGGTTGGAACTAGACCCTGGCCATTGAAAAAGGTGGTTTATTATCATGTGTTAAATCCAGATAAAGTGTAACGTTATACAGCCTAATATTTTTTAGAGATATTGTGGGTAAGGGAAGGGAGGGATACGGGTGGGAAATTGGGTGGCGGCACTCCTGGGGGTAAATCTAGTATCCAGAAATTATACACATTTTATATTATTTTGTTAAAATTTGTATGATTGTTCAAAAATAAAAATTAAAAAAAATTATTTCAGCTAAGTTTTGGATTTGTTAACTATTGGACCCAATGACCACTCCGTATTTTTAATTGTTTCTGATTTGTATGTTGTTTGTCCTTTCTTAGCTTTAGGTTTTATGTATGTTATATTATCAGTAATGCTTTATTTTTTCATGGTGTTATCGCTTGTTTTGGAGTGCCCTGAGTGAAGTATTGATTTCCTTTTGGGATGGAATTTAAGGTTTTAACTTACCTTCTTTAAAAAACTTATTAGAATTTGTTAGATATAATATGGATTTATCTTTTGAGTGCTTTTTTTAAACATTCAAGAATTGATTTACACTTTCAGCAAGGTCTTATCATGGCTACATCCTCACTAGTTAATATACTTTCACTTGTTAATATTTTAGAGGATTTGTTATTATTTATTTTTAACAGTATTACTCTTATCAAATCATACTGTTATAAAATTTCTACTTATGAAAATCTCTTCATGTATTTTGTGCATTATGGAACTGATATATGCATAGTTCAGAAGTATATATCCAGAACATATGCCCCCATTGAACTGGATTTGCTAATACTTCTATGGAATTTATCTATTTCATTTCATTTATTTTTATTTTTGGTTCGACCTCACCATTTCAAAAGATGTTTTAAAAAATCTACCAATGTAATCATATTGTTATGAAGGTATCTGTATCTAGTAGATTCAGAAAGAAAATAAGAAATTATTTGAGGAAATTTCCATGTAGATCAAAACCCAGTGACTCCCTGGGCACAGAGAGAACCATGAGGAAGACTGAGGAAGCTGGGGTTCCCAGTACTTCCCAGGAGGATGTTGATTCATACAGATTGGGAAGCTGCAGCAACTTCATAAAACCCTTGGCTGCAGAACCAAAGCTAGTGATTTTCAGAAAAATGAACAAAGGCCACTGGAACATCTCATGTCTGTGAAGTTGCCTTAGGAAAAGCAATGTGACTCCTACCTCTTTCACTTCCTTCAAATCTCTTCTGCTTCTTGGAAATAAATCCCCAAAGTCCAACCTCTGTTATTCAACCCTAACCATAGGAGAAAACGAATGCTGCTAACTTACCAACAGGTAACCTCTCTACCTTCTGCCTGAATTAACTTTAAACTGAATTTTTTAGCTGGGCAAGGTGGTGCATGCCCAGCAGCTCAGGAGGCTGAGGCAGGAGAATCTCAAGTTCAAAGTCTGTTTCAGCAATTTAGTAAAACCTTGAGCAATTCACTGAGATCCAGTCTCAAAATAAAACATGAAAAAGGGCTGGGGATCTGACTCTGTGGGTAAGTGCCACTGGGTTCAATCCCTGAACCAAAAACCAGACATGCAAACATATTGTTTAATTGCTTTGTGGCCTTATGCAGGTGTAAACATCTTTTGCATTCTTCAGAAATATTGCTGTGTTTTATTGCATAATTTCCAATTTGGAATACCTAAATTATATATTTATATCTATCTTTATACGTATATATCTCCCCCAATTTTAACATAGCCATTCCTGCTTCTTCACACCCTCCCTCCACCTCTGTTCTTGCTCTTCCGTTCCTTGTTTTATTTTTGCGTTAGTCTAGGAACTCTGAGGATATTAGGGAATAAGGAACTAGGGCTAGGAATTAGAAAACAGGGAAGCAAACCTTATTTTGAAACAGTGAGATATTCACAAAAGAGATGTACAGATAGAACAGAGTTTAGATATACCTTTCTCCCAGACTCCCATAATGTTCACATTTTACACTTGCAATGAGCAATTATCAAGCATTATTAAGTGAATGAGAACTCTTAATTGGGTGTTAACCCTTCTCCTATTCCAGGACCTGATGCACAACTCCACTCTGCATTCGGTCACCATGTGCTCTTCTGTCACTGTGACGATTTCTCAGTCTTTCCCTGTCTCATGGCCTTGACACTTACAGGAAGTGCTGCTCCTGCGTCCTGTAGACTGTCCTTCAATTTGGGTTTGTCTGATGCTTTGCTGTGATTAGGCTGGCTCACCGATTTTTGGGAAGGAAGGCACAGAGCTGAAGCGTAGCCCTCATCACAGGTATCAGGAGGCTCATGAGAGCCACTTGATTTACCACTGATAATGTTAACATTCTGCTCACTTTAAGATTTTACCCAATAACTTAAACACTTTTAATCTTGCCTGGGGCACTTACAACTGCCTTTCTAATCCTGACGACTCTCATCACTGTTGCTTCATTTATTGTTTTGAAAAGGATTTTGTTTTTTCTAAAGAGAGACAGGGATAGTGAGAGGGAAAGAGAGAACCAATTTTAATTAGTTTTTCATGTGGCTTTCCTTGCTCCGACACTTAGTAGTGCACGTGGTGCTGGGGTTTGAACCAGCGCATGCCAGGTAAGCCACGTAACCACCAAGCCGCTGCTCCAGCCCCCTTGTGTTGAAATCTTAAGTTGGGAGTGTTTGTTCCTTCTCCCTTAGTCATTTGGGTGTGTGCATCATTTATTCATGTGGTGTGCACTCATGGACCTGGTTGTCTTCAGTGAGTTTAGTCTAGTACTGGCTCTGCTTATTCCGGTGTTCACGTCTTTCCAGCTCTGGTCAGCAGTAGCTTGCACACTAGCCCCTGCAGCTCTGCTTCCATTCAGCATCTACCTTCTGGCTCTGGGCAATGGTACAGGCTCCTCTTATACTGTCCTTGTCCCATGCCTGGAGTGATTTATTTCTCCAAGCAGCTCTGAGCAGTGGGAATGCCTGCAATGTCACTGCTTCTAGGACAGCTCAGTGAACAGAGATAACACATGTCTGTCTTGACTAACTGATGTGCACGCACGCATTTCCCTATTTATCTACGTTAAAATAAACATGAATTTAATATCTCTAATTTTGATCCATCTTCATTTGAACAAATGAAACTGGGTGGTTGTAATTTAACCTGTAATGAAAATATACTTAAAAGCATCAATAATTTTTTTATTTGGGGGGTAACAATGCCACAGAAATAGAGGGAAATTCTTTTTTAAAAATAATAGCAAAAATATAAAACAAAGTAACTTTACTTAACACTACTACACTGTACAGTTAAAATGGTTTAGATGGTAAATTTCCTAGTATATGTGCTTTACCAAAATAAAAAAGTTAAAAATATTCACAACGAAAGTGACAAGAGAAACTGACCTAACAAAGAGAATGTTAAAAACTCAATATATGAAAGTATTTGAACTAATAGAAAATTTATATAGTCTTGAAAAAGTTAACTTTAATTCACCCAACTTAGTATTTATTTATTTTTCTTATTTTTATTTTTTATTTTTTTGTTTTTATTTTTTATTAGAAATATATAGAGATGCAATTGAGGTGGAAACGTTATCAAACCATCAGTAACCAATGTATATATACTTTGTTATCCAGGGGTAAATTTTTATTTTTTTAAAGAGAGAGAAGGACAGTGAGAGAGGCAGAGAGAATCAGTTTTTATTGAGTTTTTCACCTGGCTTTCATTGCTCTGACACTTGTTGTGTATGTGGTGCTGGGGTTTGAACCCGTGTACTCATGCATGCCAGGCAAGCGCCGCAATCGCTGAGCCACAGCTCCAGCCCCCAAATTAGTATTTAAATGAATGTAATTGTAGTGGTTGAATTGTGTCCACCAAATACTTGTGCCCCAGTCCTAATCCGAAGTACATGTGAACGTGACCTTGTTTGCATATAAGATCTTTGTAGATGGAATTAAACTAAAGATCTCAAAATGCGATCATCATGAGTTTTGAGAGTCCCGAATCCCATGATTTATGGTTTTATAAGAGTAAGGAGAGAGAAGTGTTATTTGCACAGACAGAGCAAAGACACAAAAATCTCTGGTTTGTTGCTTCTACAAATACAGCCAACGGATGCTGGACCTACCAAAATCTAGGAGAGAGGTGTGCAGTGGATTCTCCCTCATAACCTCTAAGAGGAATCCTTCCTGCTGGTCTCCAGAGCTGTAAAGAAAATAATTCCTATTGTTTTAAGACTCCAGGCTTATGGTAATTTGCAATGGCAGTCCTGGGAAATTAATACAATAATTATAATATACACAGAATTAAAAGAATCAGATAAAATAGTATTAAATATTCCTTAAGAATAGAGTAAATTCCCAAGAACAAGTAAGGTTGGGAAAAGGCAGAATATTAAAGCACATACCTTAACAGACCTTAGAAAGGATTATAAAACACTTCTCATTAAGTCAATACAAAAATAATTATCATTATGACATAGGTGTATTTCATAGCACATCAATTTGAAACAGATCCAGAATCACGAAAAATTAATCTATGGCCAAGTCCTAATTGGGTTCAGAGAAACAAAGTAAATTAATTAAAAAATAATCCTGGCACAGCTGACTTTCATTTGGAGATAACAAAATTAGGAACCCTTAAAAAGCCTGTTGTCAAAAATTAAATCCAGATCTAACAAAGACTACATTATCTTTAAAATTTCTTAAATAAAGAGCTTCTCTACTCCATTTAAAAGCGATAACCTTCGAAGAAACAAGACAATAATTTCAGCAGCAAAGAAAATATTGACATATTTGAGGATATGAAAAATGTAAACCAAACAAAAATTTTTGTTTATAGCAGGAGACACTTTAAACCAAGTCAATAAATGAATATTTAGGAAAAAAAATATTTGTAGAGCTCATGGTTGATAAAAATGTTAATATTTGTAATATACATAATATAATAGATATATAAGGAACTCTTCATAATACTGAGAGACAAAATAGTCTAACAGAGCAATACACGGTAGAAGATATTTAAACAGCTGATTTCTCAAACAGAGAAATGCAAAGAGAAAACACAGCAAGATACTAGTGAATGCCCATCAACCTGTGGGAAAAAAGGGTAAGAATTACTGCTAACATCAATAGACTTCCCAGAAATCCACGGAGATATTGTTATTTAAAAACAAACAACAAAACCCCATAAAAGTTTTGCTCAGAAATACTATTTATTTGATTATATCACATAGCTATAAAATCTCTCAGGTATAAGATTTATTTTAACATTTTTGAAGCAACAAAATGCCAGAAAAAAGTCAATATCCATTAACAAAAGGAAAATACTCTAATAAAATATGACATATTCATAATTCATAATGATACACAATACTTTTTAAAGAATATACTAGATTTTTGACTATTAACTTAATTAATTTTCCATAAAATCTTTTGTGAGATTCTAGTTACATATGCCATGATTGAGAAGAATAAATGTTAAGTGATATTAGAGGAAGTCACCTGAGATAGGTGTTTGAATGATGTTGCAAAAGAAGGAGATTAGGAAGGAGGTAAGCAAATGTGAAAGCAAGGAAATAAAATTTCAATTAAAGAAAATGCAAGGTCCCTTTATTTAATTTTATATGCGTGAGTACATTTGCAAAGGAAATTTAAAATAACGTGTAAACCTATAGATTTGTCCATACAAGTGGTAATAGAAGACAAAAAGAGGCAAATTGCAGATGTACATACATAGCCCTACTTAATTTTATTGAAGTCAAACTACCAAAACACCATGTACATGTGTGTATGCTGGTATGTGTACATGTCAACAGAAAGAAAATCCTGGAAAGAGCAAGACATGACAGGGAGTTAGTAAGAAATAATTTTTTTTGTCTTCATACTTTTTTGTATTGCTGATTGTACAGCTATTAAAATTAAAATGAGAAAAATCTGAAAAAAAGAATTAAATTGCATAGAAATATTCCCGTTACACAAAAATTTCAAAAAGCAATAGAGAAAATGTAATAAGACTTTCTTGCAAATAAGACAAAATCTTTAAAAAATTAATTTTTAAATCAAGTAGATTCAGTAAGAAAATCAGAGTCAGTAATAGCTAAATATAAAAAAAGGTGTTCTGAAAAGAAGAAAGGTTTCAATGAATTTTCAAATTTACTATAGAGCAATAATTATTTTAACTAAAATATTATTTGCTGTATTTATAATTAGCAAAGATCTATTTAAAAATTAGTGAGTAAGCATGAACAACAATAAAATATTGTGTTATAGGAATATAAATTAGTATATATTTTTGGAAAGACAATTATTTTTAAGTAATATAAAATATTGACATTATGACCAAATTATTCTCACTTTAGAAATAAATATTAAGAAAAACAATAAGAATACAAGGAAAGGTTTACTAAATTTATTGAAAATACTATTTTAATTTCAGACAAAATTCCAATTCCGTTAATTATAGGAGAGTCATTCATATTCAATGACATAAAAAGGATGCAACATTGTAAAGGCTACACTTTACTATTTTTTATTGGGATAAAAAGATAATGGCAGGTTACATTTTTGTGTAATATTTTGATTTTAATATTAAATGTTAATTTCTGCAGTAAGAATATTAAAATATTGGGGCTGGAGTGGTGGCTCAGCAGGTACAGCACTTGACCGGCATATACAAGTACATGAGTTCAAGGACACAAGTTCGAGTACGTGAGTTCAAACCCCAGCACAAAGTACATATCGAAGTCTCAGAGCAACAAAAGCCACATGAAAAACTAATTAAAATTGATTCTCTATCTCTCACTATCCCTCTTTCTTAAAAAAAAAGAAAATATTGATTTTTTAGATAGAAATGGTCTGTTTGATAAGCTTCTATGTTTTCTATTTTACATTATTAGTATTTAATGACTTTATAATACAATATAAATCCATTGGTAGAAGTTAAAATAACTATACTATATGTGCATATACATGTGTATGTATCTACTTATGTTAAGGTCAGTTTTTCAATAACCCTAGGTGACCGGTGTAATTACTGTTGCTTTTTGTGCCTATTTGCATTTAGATCTGTTAGGTCAGATTGCATGTTCTTTTCCATTTCCAGCACTGCTTTGTGCTTTTTTTGAGTAAGGAATTGATCCCTTGTATGTGTATTTTTTGAACAGCAATTGATAGTTTTATTCTAATGTGCTTATCTTATGGATATTAATCACAACTCCTAAGACTTGGGGCAGAATGTTCTTGAAGGGTGGAGATTCTCAAAATCTACAATATCCATCATTCATAAAAGTGCTAAGTTTTGTTTTTGCTCTAGTAAGTTTTTGCTTTTTTTAACGAGGAACGTGATCTATTCTGTTACAGTAGGGACACATGAACATTAGTTTTCATAAATAAAAATGAAGAAATGATCAATCTCAAAGCAACTTTTCATGGCTTTAGAAATTAACTAATGGACGTTAAGTTAAAGGCAACCTTATAAAGATAATAGTAATGTGTCTTTAAGTGGGTGAGTTATATGGTACATGAATTATGTCACAATAATCCTGCTTGAAAACAAAATTTATGACTTTTTTCAAGTAAACAAACTTTACCTGCCGTTGAAAATGAAGAAAGTAAATAAAAAATATGAAAAAGCTATGGAAGAAATAGCTAATATAAGTTAGAAAAAAATAATTAAATGCAGCATTTCTCAGATTAAATTGCAAATGCAATAATATGTGCTCTATAAAAGATATTCTTACAACAAAGACAAACACATGTTGAAAACACAAAAATGATGTATCAGGCCAATACCGAGGGAGGTAATGTGTTAGAAATCTTACATTCTGTCAAAATAAAATTGAGAACCAAAAATTTCATAAGGGGCAAAGACTGATGTAATATACTGGTAAAAAAGAAATATAACACTGTAAATATAATCTCAGAATACAGCTTCAAAATATATTGAACAACTGATAGTACTACAGAAAAATTTATAGATCAACATTGTAAGTGGAAAACCTCAATGTGTCTTTCTCAGAGGTTGGTAGAACAAGAGGAATGAAAGGAAGAAGTATAGAGATTTTTGAGTTTCAGCTCTTACCTGAGAAGAGTGTGAGAGCTGTCATTTCCATTCTTAGAACTAGAAAAAGTTGCACAAACCAAAAATCAATGACTTTCTTGGATTTATCAGGGATTGAAATGCAGAGGGCCAACTCAACCAAAAAAGTCTAGAGAGAGGTGAATATGGAGTCACAAATGAGCTCAATTTACCTATTGTAGAAGCCACTGCAGCCATAAGCTTGAAGGCATACTTAAATGGCAACATGGATGAACCACTTGAGGTTAAGTGTAGACTACTGTGAGAAATATACTTCTGAGAACTTCCGTCTTGGAGGAGTCTGAACAGGTGATCCGTTCTCTTGCAGAGCACACGTAGAAAACTCCAGGTTGTTTACATGGTACTTGAGGTGGGATTTTTTAATGCCTACATTTATTCTTTCTTTCACCAGGTTTTCTAGCTGTATGTGGAGCAAATTTCTAAGTTAATTATATTCATTAGCATTAGGGATTATGTAGGAGGTGTCCCCTAAAACTCATGTGTTAGAAAATGTAAAAAGTTCATAGTGAAATAAATAAGCCTTAACCTAATCAGAGAATTAATCCCTTGATAAGGATTAGCCAGGTGGTAACTGAAGGCAAGTAGGGTGTGGTTGGAGCAGCTGGGTCATTGGGGACCTGCCTTTGATGTATTCGTCTGTCCTTGGGGAGTGGAGCTCTCTGTCTCTGGTTCCCAGTGCCCTGTCCTGAGCTGCTTTCCTCCTCCGCATTCTTCTGCCGTGATGTTCTGCCCCACATAGGGTCCTGAGGAATGTAGTCTGCCTCTATGGACAGAGACCTCTGAAATCTTGAACCTCAAAATAAACTTTTCCTCCTCTAATTGTGCTTGTCAGGTTTTTTGGTCACAACAGTGAAAAAGCTAAACAAAGTAGTTTTCAAAAAATGATCAAAAGGACAGAAAACCAATGTCAGTCAGAGTATGAATTTAACCTTCCTCTGACTTTTTGCTCTAGTCAAGCCCTCAGTGAATTGGATGATACCTAGTCACATTGGAGAGATGTCTGCTTTAGTCGGCTGGTTAATTCAAATGCTCCTCATTTCCAGAATCAACCCCACAAGCATACCAAGAAGCAATGCTTAGTCCAATATCTGGACATGACCTTGGCCCATTCGAGTTGACACATGTAAATTTGGCCATCGTAGAGATCATAAAAATATGTACACAACTGAGTATTACTCAAGTACAAGGAAGAATAACTTTATAGCATTCGCCAGCAAATGGATGGAATTTGAGGCTATCACGCTAAATAAAATAAGCCAGTCTCAGAATCCCAAAGCTTGAATGTTCTCTCTGACATGTGGAAGCTTAACCCACAATAAGGAAAAGATCAGAGGTATAGACAAAAAGAAAGAAGACTTTGGGAAGAGAAATGGGACAGGGAAAGCTCGTGGAATATATCAGAATAAACTTTCTCAAGTTCTTATACAAACTTAACATAGTGAATCTCATCAACATGTACATCAACAGGACACTATAAGAAATCTATCAGTAAATAATGGAAAAATCAGTAGAGTAGAGAGAACATGGGGTGAGAGGAAGATGAAACACTGGGGACTGAATTAGAACAAGTTATACTCCATGCTTCTATAATTACGTTGTTGCATTGTTGTATTGTCACGTAAATCTGAAAAGAACCAGTAAAAAAAAATAAAAAAAATATATCCTCAGATCACAATGGAGGAAAATGGGAAAATTAGAGAAAATATCCTCAAATAATTAGAAATGAAGCGGCATACTTCTGAACAACATACAGTGGTTCATAAAATAATATGTAAATTTATGACTAAAAGAAAATGAAAATATATTTCATTCAAATTTGTGGAATGCAACCAAAGCAAACACTCTAGAAGAATTTGGAGGATTAAATATATATGTTAGGTTAAAAATACCTCAAATCCATAATCTAAATATGCACCTTATGAATTAAAAAAAGAACTATTTAGATCTAAAGTGAGTAGGAGAAAAGAATAAAAATGACAGCAGAAATTGACCAAATTGCAAACAGGAAAACCATAATGAAAATCAATAAATAGAAATGGTAGCCCAGTGTCTCAGAGCTGTGACCCTTTGTTTCTTTGAAAGGATAACCATCACTAGAAAATTTAGACAAAGAAGAAAAGAATGAGTGAAGATAAAATGACTGATATTGTAAATGAAGACAGGATCAACACCACTGAGTCTATGGACATTAAAAGACAGCAAAGAATACCATGAATAATGCTGTGCTCCCAAATTCAATAAATGGACAAATTTCTTGGAAGATACAAACAGACAGAATTCACATAAGGAGAAATAGAATACAATTAGATCAGCATCTCTGACAGAAGTGTAATCAATAATTAATAGTTTACCCAAAAGAAATGACCTAACTAACATGGTTTCACTACTCAATTCAGGGTAACAACAAGGGAGATTATGGTACCAGTTCTCCACGATCTTTTCCAGAAAACAAAGGCAGCCCTTTATAAATGATTCTACACGGATAGCACTACCTTAATACAAACCTGATAAAGACATTACAAGAAAGGAAAACCACAGAATATTACACTTCATGAACATCAATGCAAAGCTCTTTAATAAAATATCAGCAAATTAAGTTTGACAACAATTATATACCACAGGAAAATAGGATTTATTCCAGGTGTGCAAGGTTAGCTAGTTCAACGTTAGAAAATCAATATAATCTTCTGCATCACTGGTCAAGGAAAAATTATAATCACACCCAAAGATTCAAAAAATGTAAGAGGCCCTGGGTTCTGTCCCTTGTATCATTTAAAAAACGCAAAAAAATGGATAGACAATATCCAATGCTTATCCATAATAACAATTTTCATTCAACTAGGAAGAGGGGAGAAGCTTGTTCAATGTGATAAATAAAAGCTACAAAACAACTACAGCTAACATTAAAATTAATGATGAGAAACTGAATGCTTATCCCCTAAGGCTGGGAACAAAGATGTACTCTTTCACCACATTGTAATGGAGTTGTAAATAGTGGACAAATAAAACAATAGAAAATAAAATGTACACTCACTAGAAAGGAAGAAATAAAATTGACTTTTTTCACAAATGGTGTGATTCCTGATGCAGAAAATCTCAAAGAATGAACAAAAAATTGCCTGAAAGTGTGTATGTAACAAATCAGAGAGACAAGATTGATACACAGAAGTCAATTCCTTTTCCATACATCTGCATTGAAAATTATGATTTTAAACTTTTAAAAGATCATTTATAAATGAAACCAGGCATATATATATATATATGTATACATATATATATATATACACACACACACACACACTCACACACATATACTTTTTATGTGAAAAATTGTAAAACTTATGAAAGAAATAAAAACATAAATAAATGGAATGGTAGTGTTGACAGATAAAAAGAATAAATATTTATTACACATTATACTATCAAACTCATCTATTATAGATTATATACAATCCTAATAAAAATGTCATCATTTTGTCAGATTTTAATAAATGGGGTCTAAAATTGATGTGGAACGATGAAAATCTAGAATAGCCAACATAATACTGAAAACTGAAAAGAAAATGTTGGTAGGGCAGACACTATACAATTTCAACTTTTAGTGTAAACCTACATTAATCAAAACAGTGCTGTACTGGTGAAAAATAGAATATATATGTATATCTAGTTATGTATACAGTTGGGCAAAATACAGAAACCAGAAACAGGCCCACACAAATATCATAAACTGCTCTTCAAAAAATGAAGAATAAAAATAGGAAGGGGTCACCTCAAACCCAAAACTCCCCCAAAAAGGATGCTATGGATAGGAGTCAAGATGAAAACCTTGAAAATATTATCAATGATCTGATTACTAAAAGAAATAATGAACTAAAAGAAGATATAATGAAGGGACTAAATGAGAAAACTCAAGAGATAAAAACCCCTATTATCAAAGCAATAGACACACTCTAAAAGGAAGTAACAGAGCTAAAATCTGCAGTCAATGACATGAAACGGACCATGGAAGAATTTAATAATAAACTAACTTCTATAGAAAACAGAACATCAGTTCTTGAAGAAAGAACTTCTGACAATGAAGACAGGCTGAGCAAACTCAAGTACACATATGACAAAAAAGAAAAAACAAACTCCGAGAATACGAAAACAAATTTAAAATGTTTGGGATGAAAAGGGAAGAAACAATCTAAGAGTAATTGGGATACAGAAAGAAATTGAAACACAAACAAATGGGATAAAGAACATTCTGCATGAAATAGTAACAGAAATTTTTTTCCCATATAAAAATAGAGTCAGATATGCTCATCCAGGAAACTTATAGGACACACATTAGACCTAATCAAATGAGAAACTAATCAAGACACATCATATTCAAAATGTACAACAGAGAAGTCAAGGAAAGAATATTAAAAGCTGCAAGGGAGAAACATCAAATTACATTCAGAGCCAAACCAATCAGAATCACATCTGATTTTTTAGCTCAGACTCTGGAAGCAAGAAGATCATGGAAGGATACTTTTCAGACTCTGAATGAACACAACATATATCCCAGAATACTATACCCAGCAAAACTCAGCTTCAAAATTGATGGGGAAATATGAACTTTTCATGATAAGATCAAAGTTGCAGCATTTGTAAACAGAAAATCAGCATTGCAAAGAATCCTTAAAGATAAACTCCAGATACAAGAACAGGCAAACATTCCTCAAAACCTACAGACAGAGAAAATTCAATAAAGGTGTATACTATCAATAGACAACCAAGAAAGAATAGAACTTACTAATAAAACACAATGACAGAGAACCACAACCACATACCTATTCTAACACTGAATGTGAATAGTCTCAATGCACTAGTCAAAAGACATAGACTAGCAGATTGGGTCAAAAAACAAATCCCAACAATATGCTGCTTACAGGAAAACCACCTTACAGCCAATGGCATCCATAGATTGAAAGTGAAAGGATGGAAAAAAATCTACCAGCCTTGTGGCCCAAGAAAGCAAGCTGGAGTTGCAATTCTTATATCTGACAAAGTGAACTTCAAGCCTAAATGAATCAGAAGAGATAAAGAAGGTCATTATATCCTAGTAAATGGAAAAATACAACAGGAAGATACAACCATAGAGAATATATACTCTCCAAACACCAACACTCCCAACTATGTGGAAAAATTACTCCAAGACATAAAACCACTAGTGGATTTTTGCATCCAAGTTCATAAGGGATATTGGTCTACAGTCCCTCTGGAAAGCAGTGTGGAGAATCCTCAAAAAACTAGGGATGGGCCCACCACATGATCCTGCTATTCCACTCCTGGGTATCTTTCCAGGGGATTTAGAATCAGCACATTATAGTGACACAGCAATATCTATATTCATAGCAGCACAATTTACCATTGCTAGGCTATGGAAACAATCCAGATGTCCCTCACTGGATGAATGGATCCAAAAACTGTGGTCCATTTATACCATGGAATATTACACAGCAATTAGAAACAATGATATTGCAGCCCTTGAAAGTAAATGGATGGCTATGGAAGAAATTACACTGAGTAAAATCAGCTTAAACCAGAGAACTAATGGTCTATTGTCTCCACTCATCTGTGGAGGTTGGGACTAGACCCTGGCCAGTGAGAAAGTTGGTCTATTATCATATGTTAAATCCAGATAAGATATAATGCTATACAACATAATCCTTTTTTTAGAGATATGGGGGGAAGGGGAAGGGAGGGATAAGGTGGGGTAATTGGGGGGGCTCTCCTGGGGGTAATTGTAATATCCAGAAT
>PVKS010029274.1:0-25546 GCA_004027875.1 Aplodontia rufa | reverse complement strand
GAAGACGATATTATAGCTTTCGAAGTCAAATGGATGGAGATGGACAGAATTATGCTTAGTGAAGTCTCCCAAGCTCAGAGACTTAAGGGCCGAATGGTTTCTCTCATCTGTTGATACTAGAATTTATGTTGAAGCAGTAGGACAGATGGCTGACCTATCAAAGCCTCAAATTGAATGACTTTCAGTGCAACAGGAGCGAAAGCTCCCTAGGGAACTTGAAGGTGGAGGGAAGGGGATGGGGAGGGGGGAGGGTATATGAAGAACTCATAGGAGTCTGGTGATGGGGAGGATGGGGGAACCATTCCAGAAGCCGATGTTATTCCTACACTAGATACCCATTTAACACATGAGTTCTTCTGGGGGAAACTGCATTAGATGAAACCCATAGTAGCTTATCTATGTGTTAGCATTACCCCTGGTTATCAAAGTTTATACACAATGATTGCTACAGTTTTAACAATGTTTCCCCCTCATCTGTATCCTGTATCACAATATACTTCTAATAAATGTGGAAAAAAAAAAAGAAAACATTAAAAAAAAAAAAAGAATTCAGCAGACGAGTTGTGGGTAGGTGTGAGGGTCCTGCGTTTAGGGTACAGGGGTGAGGAGAATGCCTGCTCTCTGGGGGCTGAGTTCTGCACCATCTCCTTCCAGACGCAGTCTTCAGCCAAGTGTCTTTGTCTCCTTTGGGGTGGAGGGAAGCCAGCAGGAACGCTCAGGAGAGGGACGCCGCACCCCTGTGTCTCTGCACGGGGAGAGAACTGGGGACTGAGCTGATGGGAGGCTTTATGAGTGGTCATCAGCATGCATGTGGTACCTATTATGTACTCCAAATGTAATGTCATTTGATCCTCCAAAAAAACAGTTGTTTCCCAGATTGCATGGGGAAATGAGACTGAGACAAACAGAAATTTTTTCACTGCCACACGTACATAGTCGTTTGGTTCTGACTTCCGTTTAGCTTTGGCCATCTCTCCAGGTTTGTCACTGCTTCTTGCCCATTTGGGCCTAGCGGTAGTCAGCTTGTCTGCTGTTGCTGGCCACAGGTGGTTGAGTGCCCTTTGTTGTTCTTCCATAACAGTTTCTACCCTAACGTGTTGGAAAATTTAGGGCTGCTATAAGGAGAGAAGGTAAGACTTAATTAGGCCTTCATGAATGGGCAGGGTCTTGTGAGATGACAGATTTTAAGAAGTGAGTGTAGGGTAGAAAGTCTTGGTTAAGCTGGGCAGCCACGGCACACAACTGTAGTCCCGGCTACTCGGGAGACTGAGGTAGGAGGATCTTTGAGCCCAGGAATTGAGGCCAGTCCTGGCAGTGTAGTGAGGTCCACCTTGGGGGTCTTGATCAAAGCCTTGAAGGCAAGGAGTAGAAAGGTTGGGGGGACAGAGGACTGCGCATTGTTGGAGGGGAAGGGGAGTCGAGGATGGGGAAGAGCAGTGACCATGAGAGAGCAGGTGCTGGTAAAGTCAGGTAAGTCAAGCAAGCAGGAGATATAAGAATACATGGGCTGGGCAGGAGAAAGGAGGGCAGAAGTGAAGCTGTAGCGGAAGAAGTCTGCCAGAGAGTGGTGACCTTCCATAGAGGAGCCCAGGGTGGAGCCCCAGGACACAGGCAGGCAGGGAAGAACAGAGTGTGGATCTGGAGGGGCTGGAAGGGAGTTCCAAGGTGCCTGAGCTCTCACAGCCTTTCCAGCGAAGGGGAGACATCTGTGAGGCACTTGGAGACCACACCTTGCTGGGTGTGTTATTGAGTTTTTCCAGTGCTGTCTACTTAATTTTCATAGAAAGAGCAATCCTGTTTTGATGCAACTGTTGTGAAGAGCGAAGGGCAAAAGCTAACAGAGAGCCTGATGGGCTTGTCGCTGTGTGCCTCGGTGGTGCCTTTGACGGCCCTGGGCAGCTCAGGTTCACCTGGGAATAGTGAGTGGGTCCTGTGAGAGTTTCTGCTGCACCAGTTACACTTTCCACATCACATAAATATGGTTTGTTCCCAAAATCCTTGTTGGGTGAGCACAGTAGGTATTTTGATACCAGCCAACAGATGTGGAAACCCTGAAGAGCTTCTTGGCCTGGGGTCTTGTGGCTGGCTCACCAGGCCCTGGTACATTCATGAAGACGTTTCTGTGCATACAGAAAAGTGTATGTTACAAGCATAATTTTAGCTTTTATATTTTGTGCCTATAAGTCTTTAAAATAATTTTTTAAAAGAGAAGATGGGACGGTGAGAGAGAATCAGTTTTAGTTTTTCATGTGGCTTTCCTTGCTCCGACACTTTGTTGTGTACGTGGTGCTGGGGTTGAACCCACATCCTTTTGCATGCCAGGCAAGTGCTGTAACTGCTAAGCTACCACTCCAGCCCCTCTTAAAATTTTTGAGAGTTTTTTTTTCGGTTTGTTTTTAGAGGAGTGGTATTGGCGATGGAACCCATGACCTCGTGCTTGCTGGGTGAGCACTCTATCAATGACCCACATCCCCAGTCTTTTCTATTTTGAGACAGTATCTTATTAAATTGCCCAGGCTGGCCTTGAACATTCCATCCTCTACCTCAGTCTCCTGAGTAGCTGGGATTACAGGTGTGCACCGCCACTCCTAGCTCCTTTTGGCAGATTTTAATTTGGAGCATTTCAAAATCAAACTTTTGTTTGATTCATATCATTAAAGGAAAAATGACTATTTTTTAGTCTTATTCCATAAATTGCCTAACCATATATAAAAATAAATTAACATTTAGTTTACTAGGCATATTTTTTTTAAAAAGTGAATCAGGGCTGGAGTAGTGGCTCAGCAGTTACTGCGCTTGCCTGGCATGCGCGAGTACATGGGTTCAAACCCCAGCACCCACAAACACAACTAAGTGTCAGAGCAACAAAAGCCATGTGAAAAATTCAATAAAAATTGATTCTCTCTGTCTGTCTCTCTCTCTCTTTTTAAAGGTGGATCAACCATTAGAGTTCACCTTAATTTCCATTACAAAAACCAATACTGCTGTTCATAAATCATAAATCCAGGAGACCCAGCTGGTTCCAGTAGCCTCGCCTGATACCCAGTGGTGTGGCGTGCTACAGTGCAGCAGCTGGAGCATTGCCTTGCTCGCCACATGTCCTTTCTGGCAGGTCAGTGCCAACTGCAAGAGCTGTTGAAGATTTCCATTATCACCTCTGCCAAGAGCCACGTAAGACTGGGAAAGAAATCTAGTGCTATTAATATCCCAGTGCCTTCAGCCTCTCCCAGTATCCTCTCCAAGGTGGGGAAAAGTCCTGCTCCACCTTTCGCCATCTTTCTAACTTTAGGTGCATGTAATACTGTGTGTCCACACGCACACGCACACACACTCAAGTGCTTAAGATCGTTGCCTCACAGGATCTATGGTCTCAGTGACAAAATTTCGGTCTAAATCTTTTTTTTTTTCAAGGCTGAGGACCAAACTCGGGGCCTTGCGAGTGCTAGGCAAGCGCTCTGTCACTAAGCTGAATCCCCAGCGCCTCAATCCAGATCTTTTAAGAAGTAAACTTTTGCCCCAAATTCCTTACCTATGCTTTCTCTCCTTGTCTTTCAGGCAGTGTTTGTGTGTTTCTGCAGAGTTTTGCACAGAGTCTATTCCCATGCAAACCAATGAGGGAGAAGTGTCGGAAGAAAGCAGTTCCAAGGTCAGTAACTTATCCCACAGTGTGAAGAATTTGGGTAGAAATTAAACATCAGAGGTGGATGAGTAGAGTGAATGTTTAAGTAAATTTAGAAATTAAAATGAATTTTTTTTAAGGGAGAAGGTAGTGAGAGAATCAATTTCATTTAGTTTTTCATGGGCCTCGAACCTGCATCCTCATGCATACCCAATTGATTTAAATTAGAACCTAACTTAGGTCTGAGAAGATTTTTCCTCTCAGAATATGTTTTTTAATGCTGTGTGACAAATCTAAAACAGATTTAACTGGAACTTTTTGATTCATTTTTAGAATACAAATTTATTCTTTAAGTTTTATTATGAAAAGATCAAATCAGTCAGAAGTATATGAGGTTGAAAGTGAAAGCCTGTCCCTATTTTGCTTCCCAGAGGCAGTCACTCATGTTTTTTAGACATTTTTCTGCTACTTTTAAGTGGTAATTTGTTTGTTTTTTCAATTTAAAGCTGAGGAGTATTCTGTTAGACCCTGTCTATAAATAGGTATCTGTAGGTTTATCTGTATTTCTGTTTCTCTCTGGCTCCATGTCCTGAACTTCCTTGGCTCTTTTCTGATGTGGTCACTCGGAACTCATAGTATCCTTTTTACCTCTCTGCTTCTTTGGAATTGTCTTTAGTTCTGGGAGCTTCTTCAACAGTCCCCAGCACCTGCAGCATTGTCCACTACCCAGGATCACCCAGGTGGGAGGGTGCTTGCTGCTGCACCAGCACCAGTGCTCTCTATGGGACATTTACTCCTTCACCAGAGCATAAGTGGAGACTGGTCAGTCAAAATGCCACCGAGAACCTCCCAAGCGTGCCAGGTGGAAGAAGCCGGGCACGAAAGATCACATATTGTACTAATTCCACTCCCAGGATGTGTGCAGTGGATTCTGGAGCTCGGAGGAAGAATGCGGAAGGGGCAGTAAATGCCTGCTGGGCACGAGGTTTCCCCGAGCGTGATGAAAATGTTTGGACTAGATAGAAGTGGTAGGTGCACAGCATCACACACACAGAATGCCTCTTAATTGTTCATCTCAGTGTGGCTAATTTTATGTGAATTTCACATCAATTAACATTTTTAACAAGGATTAAAAAAGTGTCACTGGGTTTGCAGAACCAGTGCTCACTGCCTGTTGGCTTCCTGCTGGAATTCACTGCATTCCAGGCTTGTCTGTTCTTGCACTTCGTGTGCTATGCATGAAGAAGCTGAGTTCCTCCTCAGACAGCTCCTTCAGCATCATTTTTGAACCCCACCCGCCAACAGGGTTGCAGTCAAGTCCCTGCGATGGGTGGGGGCACACGCTGTCCTGTCCTCTTGTTTTTCCTTTCCCATCTCACCAGGTTTCTTCCTTCTCTCTGTACCCAAGGCAGAAGCTTGTAGGCTTTCACTAGACCCACCAGGACCCGGAGTCTCACTGAGGGCTGTCAGACCTGGTGAAACATACAGGCTCTGGGAATTGCCCCCAACACACTCAGAGACACAAACACCCAGGGATTTCTTTTTTCTTTTCTTTTCTTTTTTTTTTTTTTTAAGAGTGAGCAGGACAGCAATAGACAGAAAGAGAAAATCAATTTTTATTTGACTTTCTTTGTACATGGTGCTGGAGTTCGAATCCGCACCCTCGTGCATGCCAGGCAAGCACTGTAACTGCTGAGCCAGTGCTGCAGCCCTCCAGTAGGGATTTCTAAGGTACATGTACATGTTCCCCCAATTCTGATTCATTAAATTATAATGAAATAGCATGTTGATGAAGACTGGATTCTAGGATTCCCTGGCTAGTGATACATTCTCTTCCTGGAAACCAAGTGGTTATAGGAAGATTGCTTATTGAGCATGTAATTAGACCAGTATAGAATATTTTATTATGCCACAAACTCCAATTTTACCTTTGTTAAGTGTGTGTGGGGGTTCTTGATTTTTTAAATAGCTTATCAATTCAAAATCAATTAGATTTTTATGTTCTGTTCTCCCTGTGGTGCCTTTTTATTTAAAATCTTGTATTTGGAATGATTTCTTATTAATGCAGAAATCTCTCATAGTGTTATGGTAACAGTTTGTGGGTTTCTGTGAACAAAAAGCCAGTGGTGGATGCCTCTGATTTAGCTGCTCAGGAGGCCAAGGAAGGAGGCTCACAAACTCAAGGCCAGCATGGGCAACTTGATAAGGCATTTAGCAGTTTAGAGAGAGACTACATCAAAATCAAGAACAGCAGCCGTGCATTTTTGGCACACACCTGTAATCCCAGTGACTGGGGAGGCTGAGGCAGGAGGATTGCAGGCTTGAGGCCATCAGTTTAGCAGGGTCCTGAACAACTCAACGAGACCCTGTCTCAAAATATTTAAATTAAAAAAGAGGTTGGGGCTATAATGGTAAAGTACCCATGGGTTTAGTCCCCTCCCCCCGGAAAAAATAAAATAAAAACTGAATGAAGACAAAGGACAGAAACTCCTAAGTATGTTCTTTGGAGGCACAGAGACTATTCCTTATGACTTTACCAAGGATCACTTCAGGCCTTATTTAATTTTGCTGCTGAGTATGTGTGAGAAAGAATTGAATAGAACTAACACAGTTAACCATGAGGCTGTCTTATTGGTCCACACTTTCAGAGGTTAGGTAAGACATTATGTTCTGTAAAAAGTCTTTAATGACTTATTGGGGACTCCAAAGGCAAGGGTTTTGTACTTCATTGGTCTGATTCCCTTAGAGAGAGAACCAACTGACCTACTTTATTTGACAGTTATATGTCGGTTGATCTAAAATATATTTTCTTTGTTGTATGTGGCTTTCACTCATTGAATGTAATGATCATTTTTCTTCATGCCTGGCCTGGCTGTTAACAGAGCAAAACTGTATATCACTGGGGAGGTTTTAGCTCTGTTGTGGATTTACAGATATATTTTGGACCCTAGCTGTATTCGTGTCATCCTTGCTCCTTCATTTTTTTTTTTTTTTTAAGAAAGAAGGACAGTGAGAGAGCGAGCGAGTGAGAATCAATTTTTATTGAGTTTTTCACATGGCTGTCGTTGCTCTGACACTTAGTTGTGTATGTGGGTGCTGGGGTTTGAACCCGTGTACTCGCGCATTCCCGGCAAGCACCATAACCTCTGAGTCACCACTCCAGCCCTCTTTCTTTTTATTGAGATATTACATAACTTCTCAATAAAGTCATTCTCAGTAAAACAGTCATTCAGTTAATTATTTAAGTCAACAAACACTTACTAGGCACCTGCTACTTGTTGATGACCTAGTTTAGATATCCCAAGTTATGTAAAGCTTAGTGTTTCCATGTTTAGTCAAGCTGAGAGAGGAAGCCATGCTGTTTAACCATGATACTGATAGTAAATGTGTGCCTAGCATAAGGCAGTGAATTCTTCCTGGAAGGAAGCTCCACAGTGGAGAGGGTGACACTTGAACTGGATTCTGTGAGAGGAAACAAGGTTTTTTAAGATTGGCTTGTTGGCGGGTGGGTGGGGAAGACAGGAGTGTCGTGTTGTGAGCTGAGGGAGCTGTGTGCAGCATGTGAATGGTAAAGTACGAGGAGAGATGGTGAGGTGTGCGTGTGGTTCAGATGAGGCGCTGTGTATTAAACCACACCAACACCTAATGACTTAAGACTGCCACCCCCATCTCCCAGGCAGTAGAACTCCAAAGGATTTATGTGGGCTTTCTACCCTCAAGGAAGTGAAACATGACTTCCCGCTCCTTAAATGAGGTTCTCACAGTGGAGAAACCTAACAGACAGCACCTAGGCCAGGGATCAAGGTTGGTCTCAGCAGTGACATCATGTGCAGATGTGTACCCTTGGCACAAGGTGATGAAACAGCACTTCAACCCATGACCTTCCCAGAGGCCGTTAGCCCAGTCTAATCATCAGAGAAACATCACACAGATTCCAGGTGAGGGACTTTCTGTGAAACTCCAGACCAGAACTGTTGAGAAAAAAGAAAGAAAATTCTGAGAACCTTAACAGCCTAAGGAGACCTGATGATTAATTATAGTATGGTGTCCTGGATGAGATCCTGGGACATGAGGTAAAAAGGAAATCTCAGCCAAGTATGGGTGTGTCAGTACTGGCTCATTAAGTGAGACAAATGCCCTAAGATGTTAATAATAGCAGAAACTGAGTTCAGAATATACGTGAAAACCCTCTGTCTGCCATTTTTTTCTAGTCTAAACTTGTTCTAAAAATTGTAGCTTGCACACATACGTTTTGAAACCCATCACAGTACTTGTGCACTGTCCCTCTCACTTAGGCGATTCGTTGAGCTCAGCGTGCAGTTCTTCTGCTCCAGAGCACTGTGTTAAGCTGCAGTCATCTGGAGGCCCAGGTGACCAGTGTCCAAACAGCTCACTCCAGAGCTGGCAGCTGAGGGCTCAGCTTGTGACTACTGGCCTGTGTTATGGTTTTTCTTTTCTTCTTCTTCTTTTTTTAAAAAAAGAGGAAGAGAGTAAGGGAGAATCAATTTATTTTTCCATCTGGCCTTGGTTTTGTTGACACTTAGTTGTGTACGTGGTGCTGGGGTTTGAACTCAGGTCCTCACGTGTGCCAGGCAAGTACTCCAACTGCTGAGCCGCTGCTCCAGCCCCTCTCTATATGATTTCTGCATTTCTCACCCATAGCAGCTGGGACTCGGGGGAGTATTGCAAGCACAGAGCAAGCATCTTATGGCTTTCCCTCAGAAGTCAACAGTTTTACTTCCTTCGCATCCTGTTGAATCAAAGCAAGTCACAGGACCACCCCAGTTTCAAGGGTTCAAGGGCAGGAGAAACAGACCTCACCTCTCAATGGGATAATTGGCAGAAACTTGGAGTTCCTCTTTAATCCACCACAGTGATGAAGAGGGCATGATGGAGACTGGATTATTTTAGACTGAGGAGTTTCCATATAGTAGATTTTTAAATCAGGAAAATGAAGCACTGATTTTTACTTTACATTTTGCTCTATTATAACTGATCTTGAAGGAGAAAATAAAATATTTATCTCTTGACTCTCAGATTCTCTAAAGATAGAGAAATCTGGCCTACCCCAGCCTATGCACTGGTCTCTCTTGGGTCTGAGCTCTCAGAGTAGCATAGCAAGAACTATGAAACAGGTGAAAAACAGCTCCCATAGAGGACATAGGATTGGGAGGCAGCAACTAGCTTTCCTGGAGCAGGCTCAGGCATAATTATGTATTTGTTTATTTGTTTTTTAATTTTTGAGTAAGAGTCTCAATAAAGTTGCCCAGGCTGGCCTTGGATTCATTGGCTCAAGTGATCCTCCTGCCTCAGCCTCCCAAGTCGCTGGCACTGCAGGCATAGACATGCCACCATGCCCAGCTCTTCCATTATGTTTCTTAATGAGGATGGATCAGAATGTTTAATTTCCACTCCACAGCCGTTTCTTATTTTAACTTTGGTGTAATTTAGGGGCATATTCTAAATGAGTTGGTGTTAGCTTACTGGTGGTAGATATTGTGCAGCTGTAGGCTTGGAATGTTTCTTTTTTTAAGTGAAATCTGAAGCAAGTATAGTAAGAATAATCACAGAGCTGAGCAGTTGGGTGCTGGTGATCATATTCTCTGTACCTTTCTAAGTATTTGTAATAAAAAATAAGATAAAGCTCCAGGGCTTAAAAAATTATAGATTTAAGTACCGATGGGTCTCTACTAATCACTGCAAATGTTAAATATTTACTGAATCAGAAAGCCAGCATTTTAGCTACACTATTCTTTATTATCACAGCTAACAAGTGAAGTTAGTCTTTGTCTACAGGGAAAAAAATGAGCTATTCATTTGCTTAACATTAAAGACAGTAAGACAGTTAAGCAAGATGATTTTTTTTAGAGTGAGATAGAGGAAAGGGAATTTTATTTACTTTTGTATGTGGTTTTCATTGCTTGGATATTTCATTGTGTACGTGGTGCTGGGGTTTGAACCCGCATCCTTGGGCATCGCTAGGCAAGCACTTCAACCTCTGAGCCAGCTCTCCAGCCCAAGCAAGGTGATTTAGACATAAGGCAGTACATTGGTTTTGTGTTTTTAAATTGGTTTCATTGGCAAAGAATTGCAGTATCTGTTCTTAATATTAAATGCTCATTTAGTCAGAAAACTGTCACAGAGGGATATTTCAGGAACATGAGAGTTTGTTTTGTGTGTGCTTTAGTGACGGGGATGCGTTTCGTAAAATCTTCTGGTTTTGTAGTTTAGGATCTCTGCCTTAAGTTGACTCTGCTTTGGCAATTTTTTTTTTTTTTTTGTACTGGGAATTGAACCCATGGGTGCTTAATCACTGAGCCACATCTCCAGCCCTTTTTATATTTTGTTTTGAGACAGGGTCTTGCTAATTGCTTAGACTCTCACTAAGTGGCTGAGGATGGCTTTGAATTTGCAATCTTCCAGCCTCAGCCTCCCAAGCTCTGGGATTACAGATATGTGTCACCACACCTGGCTGCTTTAGCAAATTATAACAAGATTTCATGGGTCTTAAAATCAGACGGTAACACGCGTCTGAAGAGGAGGGGACTCACAGGAGAACATACAGGAAGAATGGGATGGGTGCACCAGAGACAGAGGCAGGATAGATGGACTCAGTGATGGCTTGTGATACAGAAGATAGCAGACATCTCTTTGTAGCTGTTATTACTCTTATTATCATTGTGGTTTTGTGTGTATGTATGTATGTATGTATGTGTGTGTGTGTTTATGGGGATGGAACCCAGGGCCTCATGCATGCTAGGCAAGTGCTCTGCTACTGAGCTACATATGCAGCCTGTTATAGCTTTTATTTATTTTTTAAAGAGAGAGGGATAGTGAGAGAGAGAGAGCGCACGAGCGTGAAGAATTTTGTTTAGTTTTCATGTGGCTTTTGTTGCTCTGAGCCTTCGCTGTGTACATGGTGCTGGGTTGTGAACTCGCGTACTCACTCGTGCCAGACAAGCACTCTAACTGCTGAGCCACTGCTCCAGCCCCCTATTATTATTGCTTTTAATTGGGTGTAAAGGGTTTGGATTTTGAACTGCTGAGAGACTCCAGGCACCCCAGGTGAAAAAGGTGAAAATATTTAGCAGGCATTTGGAGCTTAGGTGATAGGACAGCAGGTATGTATTGGGAGTTCTTAGCACATAGGGAAAGATGAGGCCCGGGAAATGAGAGAAGGCCCAAGTGCAGAACCATAGGAACCATTCCAGTCTGTGTCAGATTTTTTTTGATGTTCGTAAGAGTTATCTTAGGTTTTTTTCCATTTTATTCCCCCCACCAGCCACCACCCCTCACTTTCATTCGTTTTTTCTTTCCTTCTCTTGTACTGGGGTTTGAACCCAGGACCTGCTCTACCACTAAGCAACATCACCAGCCGTTTATATTTTATTTTGAGATAAGGTCTTGCTAAATTGTGTAAGCTGCTTTGAGCTTGTGATCCTCCTGCCTCGGCCTAATGAGTATTAAAGGTGTGCTGAGATTAAAGGTGTGCACCACTTTCCCTGGATCTTTTTTTTTTTTGAAACAGCTTTATTAAAGTATATTTCACTGGTGCACACCTGTAGTTCCAGCTCTCTGGAGACTGAGGCAAGAGCACCACTTGAGCCCACATTGGAGGCCAGCCTGGGCAACATAGCAAGACCCTCTCTCAAGAAGGGGGAAAAAGTACATTTCATGTACCATGAATTTTACTCATTTGCTGGGTGTATAGCTTAGTGATAAAGCATATGCTTAGCATGTGCAAAGCCCTGGTTCAATCCTGACACCCCCCCACAAAAAAATCTTACCTCTTTAATGTACCAGTTCAATGGCTTCTTATGTATCTGCAGAGCGTACAACCATCACTATTCAAAAAAACCCTATATCCATTAGTAGTCACTCCCATTTCTTCTCCTCCTGGAAACCAACCACTAAGTAACTTTCTGTTTCTGTAGAATTGCCATGTTTGTTTGTTTTGTTTGTTTTCATACTGGAGATTGAACCCAGAGGTTCTTTATCACAGAGCTATTTCCCTAGTCCTTGTTTTTTATTTTGAGATAGTGTCTTAGTAAGTTTTGAGGGTCTTGCTATTTTGCTGAGGTTGGCCTCAAACTTTCCCTCCTACCTCAGCCTCCTGAGTCACTGGGGTTGTAGATGTGCTCTGGAATTGCCGAATTTGGATGTTTGATATATGTAAACTCATATAGTGTGCTTTAGGATTCTGTGTGAGACTTCTTCCACTGAGTAGATGTTTTCAGTATTCATCCATGTTGTAGCACATATTAGTACTTCCGCCCCTTTTTGGGGCTGACTAATGTCCTTTTGTGGCTGGATATGCCACATTTTGTCTACCTGTTAAACAGATGATGGATACGTGAATTATTCCCACTTTCTATGAATAATGCTGCTGTGAACAAGGTGTGTAAGTTTTTGTTTGATTATATATATTTCATTTTTCTTGGTTATATACCCAGGAAGTAGAATTACTGGCCATATGATTTATGTTTAACTCTTTTGCAAATGACCACACCATTTTATGTTCCCATCAGAAATGTATGGGGGTTCCAGTTGGTCGGCCTTCACCAACAGTTAATACTACCTCTTATTTTAGTCATTCTAGTGCATGGTGAAGTGCTGCCTCATTGTGGGTTTGTTTGTTTGTTTTTTGGTTGGGGGGTTTCATTTGTTTTGTTTTGTTTTTGTACTGGGGATTGAACCCAGGAGTGCTTTACTACTGAGTTACAGCCCCAGCCCTTTTTTTAATATTATAAATTTTGAGACAGGGTTTTGTTGCAGGCATGGTGGTATACTCCTGTAATCCCAGAGACTCAGGATTGAAGAGTGAAGCAGGCCTCAGCAATTTAGCATGGCCCTTAGCAACTTAAAGAGACCCTCTATCAGAATAAAAAAATTAAAAATGGGCTGTGGATGTGCCCCCCAAAAAGAAGAGACAGACAGACAGACACACACACAGTTAAGTTACCGAGGGCCTCGCTAAATTGCTAAGGCTAGCCTCAAACTTGGAATCCTCCTGCCTCAGCCACCCAATTCACTGGGATTACAGACATGTAACCTGTGCCCAACTGATTGTGGTTGTGATTTGTACTTTGCATGATTTTTAAGATGCAGATGCCCAGGCCATGCCCTGGATTTACTGAAACAGAATCTCAAGAGTTACGGCCTGGGATCTGTGTTTTCTATGTGAGCAGCCCACATGATTCCTGTGCAGAAGAGTACACAGACCACAGTAGAATTGGGGGGCAGTCAGTGGATCTTCCAGAGTTGTTTAAGTACCTTTAAGAGGTAAGGCAGTGCTGAGTGGTGTAGCTTAGTGGTGCAGTGCTTGCCTACCATTCATGAGGCCCTGGGTTGAATACCAGAACCCCTCAGGGGTGCGGTGGGAAGTAAGGCAGATACAGATTTCAGAGAAGAATTGCATCTTGAAGGAGGGAAAGGAATTGACTTTGGACAAGCCCACACAAGGGGCCTCAGCTCTTCACTGTGCATCTGTTTTATTTTCTTAAAAAAGAGACAAAGTTAGGGGTTGGGGATTTAGCTCAGTGGCAGAGCGCTTGCCTAGCATGCTCAAGGCCCTGAGTTCAGTCCTCAGCCCTAAAAAAAAGAAAAAAGAGACAAAGCCAAATTTTTTTTTTTAAGAGAGAAGGACAGTGAGAGAGAGAGAGAGAGAGAGAGAGAGAATCAATTTTTATTGAGTTTTTCACATGGCTGTTATTGCTCTGACACTTAGTTGTGTATGTGGGTGCTGGGATTTGAACCCGTGTAATCGCACATGATAGGCAAGCATTGTAACCACCAAGCCATTGCTCCAGCCCCCAAATATGTTTTTAAAAGTGTGTTAAATCTAGGTGGTGGTTATGTGGGTAAGTTTGTTACTTTATTCTTTATACTTCTCTCTCTCTATCTCTCTCTTTTTTTATACCAGGAATTGAACCCAGAGGCATTTAACCACTGAGCCATATCCCCAGCCCTTTTTATTTTTTATTTTGAGACAGGGTCTCACTGAGTTACTTAGGGCCTTGCTAAATAGTTGAATAGTTGAGACTGGCCTTGAACTTGAAATCCTCCTGCCTGAGCCTCCTGAGCTTCTGGGATTAAAGGAATGTGCCACCATGCCTGGCAGGAACTTTTTTTTTTTTTAGAGAGAGAGAGGACAGTGAGAAAGAATCAGTTATATTTAATTTTTCATGTGGCATTTGTTGTTCTGACACTTCATTATGTTTGTGGTGATGGGGTTTGAACCTGGGTCCTTGTGCATGACAGGCAAGCATTTTAACTGCTGAGCCACTGCTCCAGCCCCTTTAAAGGAAGTAAAATAAACTTCTCTGGGGATCAAACCCAGTACCACTGTACCATTGAGCCCCACCGCAGCCCCATCCCCCCATGTGTATGTAATTTTGAGACAGGGTCTCGCTAAGTTGGCCAGGCTGTCCTCAAACTTCAGATCTGTCCCAGCCTCTAGAATAAGCCAGTGGGCCCAGCTCCTGCTGAAACCATTTTGAACATGATTTCTATATATTAGCTGACTTCTCAGCTTTTAGAAAGTATGTATACTTGCTTTTTAAATTCTAGTACCTAGAATGGAGGGGACTGTTGGAAAGACAATGCCGTTTATAAAGGGGGCAAGATTTAGTAGTTCGTTCGATATAGAAGAAAAGAAGAAGAAAAAATCAAGAGTGACTTCAGGATTCAAGCTGAGAATAGGGAAGTGGGTGGTCTTGGGAATTAGGACCCATAAGCCAAAAAGCAAGTTCGGGGGTGAAGAAGGTGGGTTTTGTTTGACGTTTGGGATTTCGGTTGGAGGCATACTGCCCACATGGCAAGATCTGTCAGCCAGGTGAGAATATGGGACTGGAGACGGGATAGGTCAGGCTGGAAATATGGAATTGGGAATCACCCAGATTTAATAGTTGAAATTATGACATTTGATTAAATAGCTGTGGCAGAATGTGAAGAGATAGGTCCCGGAATAGGACCTGAGAAAATTTATGTGTAGGGACTAGGAGGAGGAGAAGCAGGAATGCCAGTTAGTAAATCTTTATCCAGTGTCATTGTGTGAAGCGGTAACCCTGGCTACTTGGGATGCGGAGATAGGAAGATTGCAGGTTTGGGGCCCACCTGGGCAATTTAGTGAGACCCTTTCAAAAAAAAAAAAGACTAGAGATGTAGCTAAGAGGTTAAGTGCCACATGCTACAGTCATAAGTGTCCCCTCCAAAAAATGTTTAAGGGAGAATGTTTAATAACTTGAACTTCTATAGTCATTTAAGTACATGGCTTTAAAAAGTTCTATCTATATGTGCACGTGTGGATAAAATAAGGACATTTCAGTCATTCACGGTAAGAAAGGAAATTTAATTATAGGAAAAGAAATTAAATTATACCATTCCATATGACCCAGCTATACATATTATTTATTTAGCAATAGCATTGTTTGAGCTGCATATTGATTCGAAGAATAGGGACTCACATTTGGGAGGGCAAGGGGGAAGATACTGGAGGAAAAACTGCATCTGCACTGAACATGCGCATACTTTTGTTGTTGTTGTTGTCCCCTAAATGATACAGTAGAAAAGCTATTTATGTGGTGGTCACATTGTATTAAGTGCTATAAGTAATCTAGAGATGATTTAAAGTATGTGCAAGGATGTCTGAAGATCGTAAGGAAACATTATGCCATTTTATTTTATTGGTGGTGCTGGGGATTGAACCTGGGGCCTTGTGGATGCTAGTCAAGCGCTCTACCGCTGAACCACATTCCCAGCCCCCCCCCCGCATTTATTTATTTATTTATTTGTTTGTTTGTTTATTTAAGAGAGGAGGACAGTGAGAGAGAGACAGAATCAATTTTTATTGAGTTTTTCACATGGCTTTCATTTCTCTGACACTTGGTTGCATATGTGGGTGCTGGGGTTTGAACCCGTGTACTTGCGCATGCTGGGCAGGTGCTGTAACACGCTGAGCACCCACTCCAGCCCCGCCCCCACAGCTTTTAAAAGAGAGAATCGGTTTTATTTATTTTTCTATCTGGTTTTTGTTTTTTCTGACACTTAGTTGTGTATGTGGTGCTAGGTTTGAACCCAGGTCCTTGCTCATGCCAGGCAGGCACTCTACCGCTGAGCCACTACTCCAGCCCCAACATTATGCCATTTTGTATAAGAGATGAGCACCTCAGGACATTGGTATCTGTGGGCGGGTGGGGTCTTAGAACTGATCCCCCCATACTGAAGGATGAGGCACAGAGGGCTGAACAGCACAGTGCATGCATGGCTCTAGGGGTTCAGAACAAAGAGATGGCTTAGGCACACGAGCCAAACTCCCATCACTTCTTCCTCTGGTGTTTGGAGTGAACCTCTACTCAACCTTCAGAGGTGATTTCAGAGTTTGTTTTCTAGAAAGCTCTGCTGACATCTGGCACTCCCTCCCCTACTCCTCCCCTTGGCTGCACATCTACCCTGCAGTGCTTGCCTGCAGCTGTGTCTCTGTTCACCTGTTTCTAGAAGGTAGTGAGCTGGGAAGGTGACAGAGTGCCCTTGAAGAATTTTGAGCAGGGAAGAGATGCAACTAGATTTGCATTTTACAGAGTTTACTTAAATGTAAGTGGTTTGGAGAATGGTTTAAGTGGAATGGGACCCTGAAGCTCAAACACCAATAAGAAGGCTTTTTCTTTTTCTTTTTTTCTTTCTATTTTTTTTTTTAAAGAAAGAGGGGACAGTGAGACAGAGAGAAACAGAGAAGCAATTTTTATTTAGGTTTTCATGTGCCTTTCATTCCTTGGATACTTTGTTGCGTACCTGGTGCTGGGGTTTAGAACTTGAGTACTTGGACATGCCCGGCAAGCAACATAAATGCAGAGCCCCAAGAAGGCTTTTTAAATAATGAAATTTAGAGTAGCTGGCAGTTGAGAAAGTGTTGTGGATGTGAGAGCTGTTTGTAAGGTAGAAGCTGGAGCACTTGGGGACTCAGTGAATGTGGGGTCAAGGAGGAAAGATAGAGGATCTTGGGTGGCTCAGTGGTAAAGCCCTTGCCTAGCATGTGAGAGGATGCACACACACGACTACATAAAGGAAAAACAAAAACCAGATGAAAAAAATAAAAAAAAATACCTATCACTATCTCTATTTCTATCTCTATCTCTTTAAAAAAAAAAAAGATGGAGGATGTTTAGACAATGATAGGTTTCTTATTAGGGGATTTTAGAAACTGGTAGTCCCATTCACAGAAAAAAGGATGTAAATAGGAGAGGACATTTAGGGACTGAGATAATGTTTCATTTTGGACCCATTGGACCATCTAAATAGAATATAAAGGCTGGGCTTAAAGATCTGGGAGCTGGGGGCTGGAGCAGTGGCTTGGTGGTTACGGTGCTTGCCTGGCGTGCAAGAGTACATGAGTTCAAACCCCAGCACCACGTTCACAACGAAATGTTGGAGCAGTGAAGTCCACATGAAAAACTAAATAAAAATTGTTTCTCTCTCTCTCTCTCACTGTCCCTCTCTCTTAAAAAAAAAAAAAAAAAAGAGCTGGGAGCTGATCCAGAGGAGGTTCTTAAAGGGATATAACTTGGTGGAACACTTGCCTAGCCTGGGAGAGGCCCTGGATCTCCCAGCAATGCCCAATCCCTAGTTTTTTTGTTTTTTGTTTTTTTAATTAATAGGTAACCCCTTTTTTTATTCTTTTACTAGTAAATAAATCTAAAAGTCCACAATTTAGAGTTCTTTTGATGGAGAAGACTTTTAAAGATGAAATATCAGGAAAATTTCATGATATGTACAGGCTGGAAAATAAGTGTTCTTGGGGTTTTGAGTTTGTTTTTGTGGTACAGGTTAGTAAATCTAGGGCTTTGCACATAGTAGGCATACACTGTACCGCTGAGCTACATCCCCAGCCTGTTCATTTTATTTTCCCCAGCCTGTTCATTTTATTTTTTAAATTTTTTAAAAATTTTTTTTCAGGGCTGAGGACCGAACTCAGGGCCTTGCGCGTGTTAGGCAAGTGCTCTGCCACTGAGCTAAATCCCCAACCCCTGTTCATTTTATTTTGAGACAGGGCCTTGCTAAGGTGTCCAGACTGGCCTTGAACTTGAGATCGTTCTGCCTTACCCTCCCTCGAAGCTGGGATTACAGGCATGTGCCACCATGCCCCTTGGCATTCTTGTGTTTGAGAGGATGATTTGGGCTTAAAGTTCTAAGGAACTTAATACGTTTAAACAGTTTTTCACTTTATTTTTTCTGAATTAAAGAATGAAATTTGTAGGATTAAGATATAAAATGTGCAGGTCAATGATTTATTTTTAATTAATATGTACTATTGTAACCACAACTCAGATCCAGATGTAGATCATCTCTGTCCTAAGTCTCCTTCTGCAATATTGTCACCTCCCCTCCTTTATTTTGAGACTTAATTTTATTTTTATTTATTTATTTTTGTGGTGCTGGGAATTGAATACAGGACCTATCACATGCTTGGCAAGTGTTCCAGCCCCAGATCAAGGGTCTTAGAACTCTCTAACTTTAGGATGGGAAAATGCATCGTCTCTCTTCTTGGCAAAGCCCAGCTACAGAATCAGGAAGTCCACACTAAAGAAAGAAAAGTCAAACTTGTTTTGAATTTCACAGTATACCCAGTGTATATCTCTTTAAGAGAGAGAGGGACAGTGAGAAAGAGAATTCAGCTTCATTTAGTTTTTCACGTGGTTTCCACTGCCCTGGCACCTAGATGTGTATGGGGTGCTTGGGGTTCGAACCAAGGTCCTTGTGTATGCCAGGCAAGTGCTGTGACTGCTGAGCCACCACCCTAGCCCCTTTAGTGGAAATAAAATAAACTTGTCATTTTTTTAGTGCTTTTTGAGAAACCGCCCTTGACCAGTATTCCATCCCTTGTCACATTCCTGAACATGCTGACGTAGAGAAGATGGCACAGCTGGAAAGCCTTCCTTGTTTGGGTTTCATCAAGTTGTGTGTCTGTGGTACTCTTGTCTGCTTCCCAGTCATTCGGTCCTGTGAGAAATGGGCTCTCTCGCTGAGTGCTGTGATGCAGGCCAGTCATTCCAGCAGCTCAGGAGGCTGAGGATTGAGTGTTCTTGGCCATCCTCAGCAACTTAGTGTGACCCTGTCTCAAATTAAAAATGTGAAAGGGCTAGGGCTGTAGCTCAGTGGTAAAGTGTCTCTGCATTCAGTCCTCAGAACCAAAGGAAAGAAAGAGACTATCTTTTATCTTTTTCTAAGTTGGGAACAGTCTCATTTCTTTCCTTGACTGCATCTATCTGATGTTTAACATTATGCCTTTTGGGGAAGTTCCATAGGAGTGATAACCCTATTAGTAGAGGTAGCTCTATTTCTGTCACTGATCTTCCTTTTTAGACCAGTAAATGTCTGGAATAGTAATGTGCTTCTTTTTCCTTTGAAAATTTGCATAAGCTGCACATATAAGTACAAGTATATACACACATGTCTATATACAGTTGTTTTTTTTTAAGAGAGTCAGTTTTTTCATCTGGTTTTTGTTTCTCCTCCACTTAGTTGTATATGGGTGCTAGGGATCAAAGCTGGGTCCTCGTGCATGCCAGGCAAGTTCTGTACCTCTAAGCCACTTCTCCAGCCCCTGTCTATGTACAATTAAAAGAACAATTTTAAAGAAAATAACCATCTACTGGGGCTGGGGATTTAGCTCAGCGGCAGAGCACTTGCCTAGCGCGCACAAGGCCCGGAATTTGGTCCTTAGCCCTGAAAAAGAAAGAAAGAAAGAGAGAGAGAGAGAAAGAGAGAAAGAGAAAGAAAGAAAGAAAGAAAGAAAGAAAGAAAGAAAGAAAGAAAGAAAGAAAGAAAATAATCATCTACTTACTTTATAGGCCAACAGATTATAACCATAGCCCAGAACTCCCCACATGCCCCTCCCTCCTGTGGACAGTCTACCTAAAATTTGTATTAATCATTCCCTTTTAAAAAAATTTTTTAGAACCATATAAGAGATTTGTCTACACACACACACGCACACGCACACACATGCACACACACACTCATTCAGCATCTTTTGTCCTTATGCCTAGTGTTGGAAGTGCTTCCAGTTTGAGGGTTTGAGATTTTGAAGCATTTACATGGACTTCACAGGTTGGGCCATCCCTAATCTGAAAATCTGAAATCTGGAATTCTCTGATTGGATTTCCAAATTAGTGATGCTCATGCTACGTGTGATTGAGATATGTATTTGAACTCTATATTAATGAAATTATGCTGTACTTGTAGCATTGATCTTCCCTGTGAGCTCTGCATCCATAGATAGACTCACCCAACTATAAATTGAAAATATTCAGAAAAAAATTGCATCTGAACTAAACACGTACAGACTCTTTCCTTGTCATTATTCCTTAAACAGTACAGTGTTTACGGGGGTGTATTATGTGTAATGGGAAATCTAGAGATGATTTAAAGTACACGGAAGGATGTGCATAGGTTATATGCAGATGTTGTTTTTTTTATGTAAAGGACTTGGGTCTTGGTGGATTTTGATACTTAGAAGGGAGTCGTCCTCAAACCAGTCCCCTGTGGATATCAAGGGATAGCTGTTTTTTTGGTTTTTTTCATTTTGTTTTGTTTGTTTATTTTTGGCAGTGCTGGTAAATGAACCCAGGACCTAATGCATACCAGGCAAGTGCTCTACCACTGAGCCAGTTCCTCCCCCTGGAATGACCATTTTCTTTTGTGACTTCTTTACTTCACCCAGGGTTACATTTTTTGCAACTCATTCAGGTTGAAGTAGGTAGCTGTACTTCATTCATTTTCATGTAGTATAGCATTGTGTGGTTGGAGAACATCATAGCCTGTTCATCTATTTTATTGTCAATGGATAGTTCTGTATTTTTTTCTGTTAAAATGATGCTGTTATATTGGGCTAGAGGGTTGATTCAGCAGTACAGTGCTTGTCTGGCATGCTTGATGACCAGGGTTCAAACTCCAGCACACATACACAATTAAGTGTCAGAAAAACAAAGACTAAATGAAAACATAAATAAAATTGATTCTTTTTCTCTCCAAAAGAAAAAAAATGCCATTATAAATATTTTTATGTAAGTGCAAAAGTATCTTTAGAGAAGATAGCTAGAAATGCAAATAGTAGTTTGTATAGTAAGTACATGTTCCTATGTAGCAGGTAATGGCAAAAACTGTTTTTCAAAATAGTTGCACCAGCTTATCTTCCCATTGGAAGTGAGTGGGAGTTGCTGTTGCTGGGCTAATGTGTGGTATTGCTAGACTTCTTCATTTTAGCCGACCTGGTGGCTCTGAAATGGTATCTCTTTGTGTTTTTAATTATCTTTTCCTGACTCACATGAGATTACGCATCTCTTCATGTGGTTAGGTCCCATTTATGTGTCTTAGTAAAAACTCTCATTTAGCTATTTTGTAGAGTTTTCTTTTTTTTTTTTTTTTAAGAGAATCAACTTTATTTAGTTTTTCATCTGGTTTTCATTGCTCCAACACTTAGTTGCATATGTGGTGTTGGGGTTTGCACCTGGGACCTCGCACATGCCAGGCATGTATGATGTTGCTGAGCCACCACTCCAGCCCCTGTATAGAGTTTTCAAGTTGGTTGTTTTTCTCACTGATTCATTGTCATTCTTACTATATTCCAGATGCTAATTCTTTGTTAAAGTTACACTGAGGTGCAAATTTACATGCCTCCTTTTTCATTCAGCAAATCTAGACACCCAAGAAGTACCTTAAGCAAATCTGGAGTGTGTGTAATGGAAACCATAGGCCCAGGCTTCTGGCCCAGGTAGGGTAGTGTCAGGGAGCTGAACACTGGCAGGGCCTGGCACTTCATAGTGAGTTGCATCTTGGTTAATGGCTGCTGCTGACCTATGGTTTTTGCCTTTGCAGGTGGAACAGGAGGATTTTGTAATGGAAGGGCATGGCAAGACTCCACCTCCTGGTGAAGAAAGCAAACAGTGAGTCACAGTTTATTTAGAAAGGGTTCGATTTCAGATCCTTGGAAACACTTTGGTTCAGCACGCTGAGAGTATGTTTGCTGGGGATGTATATACACTGGAGATTTTGTGGCACTCACCAGTTGCTTTACTGGTTGTTAATGGATTGCTTCTATTTATAGACTGACTGACTGGAGGGATAAGAAAGTTGGCTTTGTAGTTTTTCACACTTGACTAATCAAAATTTATATCATGCTTTAGCAAAGGCTTTAAGGCTCAGAATGTTCCAAATTGGACTAATTCACTTTGGTTGTTTTCCAAAGAAAGTGAAAATAGTACATCCTTTTCTTAGCAATGTCTTTATGAAGTGAACTAAACTAACAGACTGCTCCTACATTCTGAGTTTGAATTTATTTGAATAGTACTTCCTGAAATGCTATTCCCTTTGGTTATTTACACTTCTGATCATTGTTTAAAGAACAGGTTGTTTCCCTAAAGGAGCAGGAATTGTAAATAATATAATTTAGTCAACATTTTAAATAATTCAAGATCTCTCCCTAGACTTTGTAAAGGGTGACTGTAAATCCGAACCTTGCGGAAATTTAGGGTCTGCTGGGTAACATTTTAGTGACAGTGAGTAGATTTTTTTTTCCCTTCCCTCTGTCACAGAATTTGAAGAACTGTGTTGTAGAGCAGACAGTTTTTCATATGCCCTTTTAAAGGAAAAAGACTTTAGACTGGCTTAAAATACTGACAGAACTACTCTTTTTTTCTTTAGACTGTAGTCTACTAAATTGAATGGGATGGTGATTCATGGAATTTACTGAAAATCTGTAGAAAATCCTCTCCTTCATTTTTTTCCTCGAAAAATAGTTTAATTTTGGTCTGTGTTAAGAAAATCATGTCTCTGGAACCCTTAGGAATGAATTATGCAGAAGAGACTGTGCTGCCAGGAGGCCGGAGTCACTGCAGGAAAATGGCTTGTCTTGTATTTGTTGTGAATGGAAACCAGGGTATTTTCACAGTCAGTTTAATTTGCTAACCTAGCAGTTTTAAAAATAGCTCGCAGGGTAAATCTGAACCTTGCTGTATTCTGTCAAATGCACTTATATTCTGAACTGGTAGAGTCAATTCATCTTTGGCAAATTAGAATCCCAGAGTCCCAAAGGAGTGATGGGAGAACTGCTAAGTGCTTTCTCCCTGCCCCCATTCACTCCCCACCCCACACTGCAGCCAAAGGCCTTGTGATGTAACATCGTAGCTCCTTTGTGGAGGGCCTTCTGTGCACAAGGTCCTTGCTTCTGTGTCATCATTTAGCGCAGCATGTTGTCCGCATTTTACTCAGATCAGGTTCGGTAATTTGGCTGTCGTAATTCAGCTTGAAACGGAATTTAAGATTTGAACCCAGATCTTTCTGACTTAAATGTTTTTTCCTTGTTGGTTTAGTGGGGTTTGTTTGTTTGCTTGCTTTTCAGTGCTGGTGGTTGAACCCAGGGCCTTGTGCCTGCTAGGCAAGTGCACTGCCCCTGAGCTGCATCCTCTAGTGCTTGGTGGTATCAGTCTCTCAGATCCCATGTCATCCTGGGGCACTGTGTTCCTGAAAAGTACTGTGCTTAGCAAAGCTACACTTGTCAAGATCAGTCTCCTGAATAAGAGGGAGTTAGGAGAAACAAAAAGAAGACACCAGGACATTAAGCTACTTTTTAAGACACAGATAGTATCCCTCTCCCAAACAAACCAGTCTTTATCTTTAAAAATCTGCTCAAGTAACCTCTACTCTGACTCAGCTTCTTTAGGTGTTCAGGAGAAATCCCAGGGGCAGATTCTGCAAAAGTTGTACATTATAAACCCTATACTTCTTTTAGAGAGTTTAGACAGTCCAGCAGACTTGAACATTCTGACCATTCACAAGGTTTCGATTGCCTGGCCCTTTCCAGATGAATCCCGTCTTGGTTGTAGTTTTTTCTGGACCCAGTCTGTACTGAAGTGATAAAGCAGAAATGAACCTTCTTACTGGGTGCTCCTTGGTAGACCTGCCCACCCTTCAGTGAGAATGGGTAGCAAAGGTACCGTGTTCATTTGTTTGAGGAAATGAGCAATTAAGAAAAGATTTTAAAATTTTGTATTTATTTGATTTTTTTTCAGTGCTGCATATCAAAGCTAGGAACTGGCACATACTAGGCAAGAGTTCTTCCTCTGATCTATAAATTTATTTTTTTAGCTTCAGAACTGTAGTTGGCCAGTGATTATTTCTGTACTTTACAAGTATGATTGAATCCTGAGCAGGGGGATTTAGGAACCACATAGTACATAGCAGATCCTAAAAGTGACACATTGCTAAGTGACCTAGGAAATTCCTGTTCGTTCTTTTATTTTTTAATTATAAAAGTAATAGGTGTCTGGATGCAGTGGTGCATACTTGTAGTTCCAGTAACTTGGAAGACTGAGGCAGAATGATTGCAAGTTTGAGAGCAGCCTCAGCAATTTAGCAAGATGCTGTCTCAAAATAAAAAGGTTGGGGATATAGCTCAGTGGTAGAGCACCCCTGGGTTCAATCCCCAGTACAGTGAAAGAGAGAAAGAGAGAGAGATGCTTGTCAAAGAACATTCAAGCAGTAAATATGGATATGGAAAGTGAGACTCTTTTGCCTTATTTCCCCTCCCGATTTTCCTAAATATTTTCATATATTTTATTAAAACAAATGAGAAGAAAAGAAGAGAACAAATAAGAGAAGGGGAGAAGGGAAGAGAGAAGGGAGGGAAAAGAAGATGATAAAAAAAGGAAGAGAGAAGGGAGGGAAAAGAAGATGATAAAAAAAAGTACATTTTGTATCTCTAAATAATTCCCACATAATCAATAAAAACTAGTAAAGAAAACAAAACAAAAGAAGATCAGTAAAAGAAATGGACCAGGGAGGAGGAGATGAGGGAAGGGGAAGTGCTAGGGAGGGATATTACAAATTATAGTTATATTGTGTGCATGTGTGAATATGTAGCAACAAATTCCATCATGATGTACAACTATAATACACCAATAATAAAAAAAAATAGATCCTACTTTTAAAAAATTCAAAAGAGGAGGCTGGAGCCGTGGCTCGGCGGTTACAGCACTTGCCTGGCATGCATGCGTACGCAGGTTCAAACCCCAGCACCACGTACACAACAAAATGTCAAGCAACAAAGATCATATGAAAAACTAAATAAAAATTACTTCTGTCTTTCTCTTAAAAAAACAAAACAAACAAAAAAACTTCCAAAAAATCTTGTTAGAATGGTTTACTGTAGTCATCCTATCAAAATAAGTATTTTGGTGACTCTCACTTATCAAAATAAGTATTTTGGTGACTCACTTCTTCAGTTAGTACAGAAAAAAATTTTTTTTAAGAGAGAGGGTGAGAGTCAGTTTTATTCATTTTTTTCATCTGGCTTTTGTTTTTCCAATACTTAGTTCCGTATGTGGTGCTAGGGTGCAAACCCAGATCTTCTTGCATGCCAGTCCAGAGCTCTTTTTTTTTTTTTTTAAGACAGAGGTGTGAGATGATCATATGGTTCTTGTCCTTGATTCTGTTTAAGTGGTGGATTACGTTAATTGTTTTGCGTATGTTGAACCAGCCCTGCATTCCAGGGATAAAGCCCACTTGGTCATGAATGATTATTTCCTTAATAATTTTTTGAATACGGTTTGCTAGTACTTTGTTGAGGATTTTTGCATCCACGTTCATAAGGGATATTGGTCTGTAGTTTTCTTTTCTTGATGTATCCTTGTCCGGTTTTGGTATCAGAGTTATGGTTGCTTCATAAAAAGTGGAATGGAGCATTCCCTCCTTTTCAATTTCTTGGAATAACTTAGTAAGGAGAGGTGTTAGTTCCTCCTCAAAAGTGTGGTAAAAGTCAGCGGAGAAGCCGTCCGGTCCTGGGCTTTTCTTCTTTGGTAGACTTTTAATTGCAGACTGAATTTCAGTGTCTGTGATTGGGCCATTTAGGATTTCAATATCCTCCTGATTTAATTT
>PVKS010029273.1:0-25528 GCA_004027875.1 Aplodontia rufa | reverse complement strand
GAGTTTTTTTAAATAAGTTTATCCCCATTTCACAGTTGAAACCACTAAACCTTGGATAAGGAAGGAAACAGCCAGGCTGGGAACTGAACCCTGAAATGTATACGCTGGTATGTTGCACACAGTGATGTTGGAAGAAGGTGTCTTAGATTCTGTGCCTCTCAGTCTAATGAAAGCAGGATGAGGCCCTTGAGGTGACCCCCGCTCCCCACCTGCATCATGATGCCCTCTCACCTTCTCCATTTGAGCCCAGTGGTCCACCACATCGCTTGCGAAGTTAAACTCCTCAGGTCTGTCATAATCATTCCATCGTGAGGCTCCGATTCCTGACAAAGACTGGCAGCACAACTGCTTAGGGGCAGGGTGGAAGTTGAGGAGGGATTTGTGGGTGCCCCAGAGGACCCGGAACCTCATCAGCCACTGCATTGTGGACACAGAATTCTCAGGTCACCACCTGCCTTGGGAAGAGATGGCTTTCAGAGTGGCCATGCAGCAAGAGCCTTTGTGCAGAAAGCGTGCCTGCTTCCAGCTCCTTGCTGGAGTTAAAGCTTTGTTTCATTCACCAGAATCTGGGAGGCACAGCTCACTGACCCACATGGGGATTTATCTTCCCCGCTGAGGAACCACGAGCATGGATTGCTACATGAGATTGGTGCCCATCCCTGGACGCCTGCTCCTTCGCTCCCCTGGCATCAAGTGCAGGGTGACAACCATGGGGCCAGCCATTCCGGTTGATTTGGAAGCTCTGTCCTCCAGGCTGTCTGTGCTTCAGAGTCTGCTCTTCCTGCCTGCTCAGTCTTGAGGTTCCCGTAGAAACTGCCACGTCCTCAGATAATCCCATTCCCTGACTACAGGTGTTGGGTTCAGGGTTGAGCAGTCATTCCCCATGATACCATTATCCCAGTCTTCCAGGTCAATCATAATCCTCTCCAAGTGTGTGAGTGTGTGTGCATGTGTGTTTAGTCCCAAAGTGTAGATATGGCTGACTCTCATAGGGGGAAGCTCAAACTGCAGATCTGGGGAACTGTGGCTATGATTCCTATCACGTGGAGAGAGGAAAGCTTATGCTTAGAGAGATGGAGATGAGGGTAGCAAGAATTCAGGAGTCAGTCAAATTCCGGCTTTGAATATTGTTTCTGAGGCCTCTCAGTCTCTGCCCCTCTTGCTTGTACTGTGAGCCAATGATTTCCTGTTTGCCTGAGATTGGGTTTCTGTTAGTTGAGACCGCATGGATTCTGACACACATATGCCACCATCCTCAGGAAAGAAGCTGCAAGTATTTCAGCACCTTTCCTACGGGACTGCGATGTGCCCATGAGATCTGCCCTAGGCCAATCTCTCAGACAGCACTTCCTAATCCATCATCATCAACACCTGAATGGAAATACAAATCTGTTTGCCCTTCCAGGGTCTGGCAAATGCTTCTAACATGGGACCAAACTTTCATTTACTAGAGTCCTTTTTGAGTTTTGAATATGTAAATTAGCTTAAGTTAGAATCTACTTTTCCATGGAAATGTTTTTGTTGTGCTATGCTGTTAGAAAATTTTTATTTCAGAGATTATATGTTTGGAAGTTAGTTTAGATTTCATAGACTGGGTCAAGATGTGCTAACTGATGATGTTAATTAGATTGTTGACTTAAAGACCCCAATAGTCTTTAATTTTATTGTCAAAGTGAGTTTACTGAAGGGTGTGGGCTCTGGGCACAGGGTCTTCACAGAGTAGAAGTTTGTTAGTTGCCTGCTAAATTTTATTTTATGTTGACAATAATAATTTTGCATATTTGGGGGGTACAATGCAATGTCTTGATCTATCCACAAAAGTGTTGACTGTTTCCCACTTTGCAAGCAGTTTTGAGGTTCAAGCCCTTTCTCACTCATAACTGCACCTTTCCCTCAGTTTCGACAGTAATACTCCTTGACAAAAGTTTCATAGAGTAGATCAATAAGACTAGCAACGGCCAGAAAACACTGGACCTTTATTCCACCTATTGGCTGAGGCTGAGAACCCTCTGCTTCGTTTAAATGGAAAGTTCTAGAATCTGGTACAGTTCCTGCCACTCCCTATCTTGCCTCTTTCACTTGTCAAGGCTGCTCAGTCCCTGTTGACATTTGAGCTTTAAATCTCTACTCAAGGCTGACAACCTCTCAGGGTCAGGGATTTCCCCAAAGTTGCAAGGCAAGTTTAAGCGGAACACTTTCTCCTCCCGTTGACGTTTTTTCCAGTGCACACCTCCCTCCACAGATGTGAGCTGATTTAGAATGAGGAGCTCAGACTCAGCTGTAATTTTTCTACACAGGTATACATGTGACTTCAGTGTCTAAACATGAGCTCACCGTTCGCCCCCAAGACAGTGCAAACAGCCTCTTAATAAGTGGCTAAAGGACTAAAGCAAAGGGAAAGATGTAACCAGGAAATTCGTTCACCCTTTGTGGGGATTCTGTGAGCCAATGATTTCTGTTTGCCTGAGATTGGGTTTCTGTCACTTGAGACTGACCGCATGGACTCTGACACATAACGCCACCATCCTCCGGGCAGAAGCTGCTAGCATCTCAGCACCTTCCCTAGGGGACTGGGATGTGCCCTGAGATTTGCCCTAGGATGCTCTCTGGGACAGCCCTTCCTAACCTAGTTAAGATAAGAAATAACACTGTTTCATATGGGCTGGATTGTGTTACCCCAAAATGTATGTTGGAGTCCTAATCCCCACTACGGCAGATTGTGACTCTTTTTAGAGACAGGATCTTTAAAACAAAGGCAATTAAGTTAGAAATGAGACTCTCAGGATAGAGCCTAATACAATGACTGCTTTGCTTATAAGAGGAGGTAAGGACACAGACACAGTTGGAGGGAGAATGCCAAGAGAAAATGAAGACAGCCATTTATGAGCCAAGGAGAAAGGCCTTGGAATAAACTCCTTGATCGTGAACTTCCAGTCTCCAGAATTATGAGAAAATGAATTTCTGTCAAGTCATTCAGACTGTGACAGTTTGCCATGGCAGCCTTGATGAACAAATCACCTGCTAGAGCAAATAAAGAGTGAATGACTCCGACATCATCATATACAGATGGTTACAATTCTAATTGAATCTCTATTACGTGAGAGGGCCAAATCCAGTGCCCAGGGAATCGGAGAGAGGCAGCTGAGAATTGGCCTTAAGGATTAAAGAGTACAGGTTCCAGTTCCAGCCCCTTTGCTCACACCTGCATAACTGTGAGCAGCTTAACACCCCCATAAACCCCAGAAAGAATGGCAGCAGCTGTTGCCTGGAGTCCTGGTGGTGAATGATTGGCATCCTGAAGAAAGCATTGAGCAGACCCCGGCACAGAGGCATCTCTAGGAAGAGCAGCTGGTGGATAACACTCTCCCTGCGCAAACCCGGGCCCCAAGAAATGGCCCCTCAACCTCAGGAACAGGGTCTGAAGGGTGAGATCCTGAACATAGACACTGCAGGGTCTGATTATGCACCAGTACGTACAGGTATACGGAAACCTGATCTTAAGATGTTAAGAGGATTAAAGTCAAAGGTACTCGCATCTATACTTCTATGTCTCTGCCTATATCTCTATCAATGCATATATCTATCCTAATAACTATCTATGTTGTCTATACTAATTGCCCTATGTATTTCACTATCTATAACTATATTGATACGTGCACATCAGTAACTGTATCTGCACTGTATGTGAAACGCTATCTGTTCTTCAGAGTGCTTGACACATAGTAAGTACTCAATAAATTATTAGAGTCTTTCTGTCTTTGCCATAACTCAGAAAGCTGGGGAGAGAAAATCAGTGTGTCCATAGATGATCTGAACTATAGAAAAAATATTTTTAATTTCTCCAATGTCTATTGTGGACGTGCCAGATGTGACTTTAGATACTCTCAGAGATTAACAGACTGAAAGAGTCGCTGCCCTTCCAAAACATGTGGTCTAAGGAAATCCTGTGAGGGTAGCTTTAAAGAACAATTTTGGGGGGTGTTTTAAAGTATATTCTGGGGGCTGGAGCTGTGGCTTGGCGGTTACAGCGCTTGCCCAGCATGCACAAGTATGCGAGTTCAAACCCCAGCACCACATACACAACGAAGTCTCCGAGCAACGAAGGCCGCATGAAAAACTAAATAAAAATTGCTTCTCTCTTTCTATCCCTCTCACTGTCCCTCTCTCTTTAAAAAAATAAAAATAAAAAATCAAGTATATTCTGAAGGCAATTTGGCACTGTGGATCTGAGAGGGAGCTCAGATAGGCACTACACCCATAGGCACAGAGGTGCCTGGAAACCCTGCATCAACCAAGCTCTGACTTCACAAGCTGTTCGACTCAAAAACTGCTATGAGTGTCAGGGAACCCCAGAGCCACAGAGCCAGGGTTTGACTTTTTTCTCTGGGTGCTTTCTGCAATAGTTCATGGCTCTAAACTTGAGGGTATAATAATAGCCTCTATTTCCCAGTTTTCCAGCTTTGATTATAATACACAGTAAGGGCTCAATAAATGTTAAGGAACACTTGGACTAAATTCTAAAGCCAAGCGCCTCTTTAGATAGATATTTTTAAGAAAATTAATGAGAGGCATTCACTTTCCAGACAGTGGATCAACTCCTGCAATGTCTTTCAGTCACACCCTCCCGGCTCTGCACTCTCCTCCCCACCCCACCACTTCCAGAGTTGCCCAATACTAAACCAGCCACCTGCTATGGGCCTATCACTGTGCTCCACCCAGGACATGAGCAGTCCCACTAATTCTTTGTACCCGTGTCACTGTCCTTATTTTTCAGCTAAGGAAGTGTCAGAGAAGGTAAGTGACTTTTGCCCAATGTCACCTAACTTGTATGTGGCATTGCCAGAACTTGAAGTTGGATTCTCTTTTCAGGGCTTCTGTGGTAGACGCATGCGCGCGCGCGCACATGCACACACACACACACACACACACACACTTCCAAAGCAGCTGTAACTTCTCTGTGTCTTACTTGGTAGTGTCCAGGTCACAGCTGGATAAGGTCCCAGGCAGTAATAAAGAAGGGGGCTTTGCTTTGCTCTCAGTGCTCAGGTCCTCTCCAGATGTGTGCACACAGCAGGACTTGGCTCCTGGCTGCAGAGGACCTTGAGCAGAGAACTGGTCAGGAATTGGTTGATTCAGCAGGGGGAGGAGATGCTCTGTAGAACAGGACAGAAAACAGTGGCATGCCTCCAAGAGAGAAAATCAGTGAGAGGACAGATCATAGGGAGTCACCTCCCCTTGTTGTGAGGGGACTCTGGGTGCAAAGGAACAAAATCCAGTGGAGTGTTTTTTCACTAGGTCTCTGTGACTAACCTGCTTCCCTTTCCAGCCCTGCACCCCACATTTCATCTGGTGACAGCTGAGTGGCAGCCTGGCCCACCAGCTAGGCGCTGTGCCCTAGGTTTGAGCCTCAGCTCTGTCACTAAACACCTGATGGATTCTTGATAACTTCCTTGCTCTGTGGTTCACTTTCCTTATTTGTAAACCTGGAATGGGAACAATCAATACCTACCTGCCGAGACTTGTCTTGTTTATTTGTTAGGATTACACGTGATAACACAGCACACAGTGCAGGGTATTACTGCTGTTAGCCGCCCTCCTAATTTGGGTTTCTAAGAGGAACGATTCGGTGTACTACAATACCTCTGCTCAAAGTCACCCCTAAAGACTGCTGCACACAGGGACCGGTAGTAACATTAGTTTACTAATGGGGACATTGACAACTATGAATTTAACCTTGCCCAACCTCAGGCAGCCAGAAAATGACAGAGCGTTTGGACCTAGATCCATCTGGCTTTAAGCTCATACCCTATAGATTCCATGATGGATTATCAGCAAAAATTCATCCTGTGAATAGCATCTACTAAAAGAATACACAGTTCTATGAACATCAGACTTTGTGCTGATTTCTAAAGTCCACATGTGTGGTTTCTAGGAAGTGAAAATGGCCTGAAGCAGAAGAAAACTTGCTTGGAATTTGTTTACTGATTCAAGTTCAAAGTCCTCTCTCACCCCATCTTGGGGACTTCCCAGGTATCTTATGAAACAGCAGCTTTTAAGTCAGTTTTTTTTTTTTCTTTAAACTAGGTTAAAATTTGTGCACTCAGAGTGAAGGTTAGTGAGCGGCGGAGATTAATCAAGTAATTCACATCTAGGACCACAATTGCTGAGCTCTCACTGCAAGTAATAGAGGAAAATCTTCTGTAGAATTAAGCTTCTGACAACTGCCTTCCATTACTGTGGACAAAATATTTAAAAAGCTGTTTCAGAATGTTCTAGAAGGCAACCAATGCAGGCAGGAATTGTTAATCTATACGTGGATGATGTAAGTGGAATTTGATGAGTTTCTCATTTTTATGGAGAAAACCCAAGAAGGACAATAGGAGAGGAGAGATTCCAAAGTCTGTGAATGAATAATGCACAGATTGCTGACTCATTGTTGAAATACACAGGATCCATGGCACCTTGCACTCAAAGAACTGAACAGCTTTGGTAGGCATTACAAGGAGGAAAGAGTTTGGAGTCTGAGTGAGGTCAAGTCAACTGCCTTCTAGAAAAGAAAGAAAGGAACGAAGGAAAGAAGAAAAGAAGGAAGGAGGGAAGGAAAAAAGGAAGAAAACAACACTTCAGGAAAACAAAATGTCACCCTGAAGGTTAGCAACAGACTAAAATTCAAAATTACTCTAGCTGGGCATGTAGAGCAATGGTAGAAAAGTAGCCTGGCTTGTGTGAGGCCCACAATTCCATCCCTAGACCACTAAAAAAAAAAAGGCACAATTATTATAGAAATAAAGAAAGAGGAAGCATTCTCAAGAGAAATAAGACATCAATGGAGAATACTAATGGTCCAGATATTGGAATCAGTAGGGAAGGACTTTAATATATATGTTGAAGTTATAATGATTATGCTTGGGGAACAAAGGAAGCTACATTTCAAAATGAATATATATATATATATATATATATATATATATAGAGAGAGAGAGAGAGAGAGAGAAAGAGAGAGAGAGAGATAGAATTTTAAATTAAGAATAATTTGCTGAAAAATTCCATTACCTTAAGTTAAAATTTAACCAAATAGATTTTTTTTAGCAGATTAGAAGTGATCAAAGAAAGTCAACAAACTTGAAAGTCAGCGAACTGTGAAACAATGTATGTAATTGGAGCCCCAGAAAGAGGCAGAAAAAAACATTTTAAGAAATAATGGCCCAAAGTTTTCCAGATTCTGGTGAAAGATATACATTTATAGCTCCAAGAACATCAGAAAATCCAAAACAAGAGAAGTAAAAACCAGAACAATACTTAGGCATATCAATCAGATTTCTTTAAATCAAAAATAAAGAGAAAATTGTGAAGACCAATAGAGGAAAATGACACACACAGAGGAACGAAGGTTCAAATTGCCGTTGACTTCTCATCAGAGACAAAGGAAGCTGGGGAGTAACCCCAGCAAGATGGCAGATTTGGTAGTTCCCAGCTCATGCCCCTCTCACTTCAGCCACAATAATTTCTCAGTTATCCACAGATACACAAAACAAACAAACAAACAAACAACAAAAAAAAAAACCCAAATGCCTTTGTGGAAACTTTGAGATTCAGGCAAGAGTTTGTGAATCCCCAGAGGGACACAGAACCTAGGAGGGTTATTTAGAGAAAGTAAGCCTGAGCCAAGGTAGCAGACTCATTGGCTATGGTCCTGGCTCCAGACCTGGAAATGGTCCCATCCCTTTGCTGATTGCTGAAGTCCCACTTGGCTTTTGTCCAGCAAGAAAAGCCATCTGCCATGGAATGGCAGGAGGCACACCAGTAGTGTATCAGAACAGGCCTCCCCAACATGGTCTCAGTCCTGGACCCTGAAATGATCTTCTAACTCAGCTCCAGACCATCTCAGCTTCAGTGTGAGAGCAGACATAGTTCACATAGACCCAGAGTCAGACATGTCTGGATCAGCCTGGGGCAGGCTTTCCAATCTCAGTACCATAGAAGATCCTGATAAGTCCCTGATTCTTGTCTCCAGCCCAAGAACAATCCTCTCTACACAGGAAACTGCTGGGAGACTTGCCTGTCTATGCCTCTGGGACACACTTGTCAATCTTCATTGCACAGCAGATTCTAAAAGGGTCCTGAGTCTCAACTCCAAATCTGTCCTCTGAGAGCAATTCTTTCCAACCAGGAACAAGGTGAGAGACCCATCTGAGTCCTTGGGGTTGACTTGCCAACCTTGATCCTGAAACAGATCCTGAAACAGCCCCAAATCTCAGTTCCACTTTTTCTCAGCTACAGATTGAGAGCAAGCTTCCTGACCAGAGGCCCACTGGAAGACACTCCCACCTGTGGCACCAGGGACCTGCCTGAAGACTTTGGACTCTGCTGTAGATCCCGAAGCAACATGCGGATTGGTTCTAGTTCTTTTCAGTCTCAGGGGCCCACCGAGAAATCTATCCAGAACCTTTCCAGGGACCTAGAAAAAGTCACACTCATTCACAAATCAGGCAACAGAAGCACTGATTATGTATCCTGAAATTGACCCTCAATTCATTCTCAGCCTATCGTCCTAGTTCTTTGGGAGAGTTGAATCCACTTAGGGACCAGACAGGATTCATGCCTGATTCCTAATTCACCAACTGTGGACCCCAGTGTGAAATGAGCAGAAGTCATGTGATATGGCTTCAAAAGTATTCAACTATGACCCTAGAGGCAATCCCATCACCCCCAGTTGTGTAATAGAAAACCTTAACCAGCCAATACCAGTTTTGAAGGATTAGAACAAATATTTGTTCCTTCCTGTTCACAGACAGCAATGTAGAGCTACATGACTAACAAAGAATCAGGTAAATGGGAAATCAGGTAAAATGGGAAAAATAATAAAGCTCTAGCAACTTACCACCAAGAAGTGGGTATATTTGAATCACTTGAGAGAGAATTCAAAATAATCATCTTAAAAAAGCGCAGTGAGATGTAGGAAAAGAGACATGTACACAAAATAAAGAAATGCATGCATAAAAGGCTTTCCTTTAAGATTAGGAATAGACAAGTATGCCCACTCTCACCACTTCTGTATAACACAGTACTGGAAGTTCTAGCCAAAGCAATTAGACAAGAGAAAAGAAAAGAAAAGACATCCAAATCAAAAATGAGGAAGTAAAATTCACTCTGTTTGGAGATGATACGTCTTATACATATAAAACCCTAAAGATTCTATCAAAAATGAAACCAAAACCAAAACAAAACTTATTAGAGCTAATAAACAAATTCAGTAGAGTTTCAGGATACAAAATCAACCTACAAAAATTAGTAGCAGTTCTATACACTAATAGCTAACTATCCAATAAAGAAATCAAGAAAACATACCCCATTCACCATAACTAAAATATAAATATAATACTTGGAAATTAATTTAACCAGACACATGAAAGACTTATTTACCAGGATGTATGTAAACCACTGATGAAAGAAATTGAAGAAGACACAAAGAAATCAATAGATATTCCATGTTCATGGATTGGAAGAATTACTATTGTTGAAATTTCCATAACATTTAAAGGGATCTATAAATTCAGCACAATTCATTTTTCCCAGAAATAGAAAAAATCATCCACAAATTCATCTAGAATGAAAAGACCTTAGATGGTCAAAGCAAACTTGAACAGAAAGAGCACAGCTTGAGGGCTCATACTTCCTGACTACCGCTGCAGTAATCAAGCCAGGATGATACAGACTTCAAAATAGATATACACACCAGTGAAACAGAATAGAAAACCTAGAAATAAATCCATACTTTCACTGCCAACTTATTTTAGTCAAAGATGCCCTCAACAATGTTGGGGAAAGGACAATTTCTTCAATTAACAATGTTGATATAACCGGGTGCCCACATCAGGCCCATTATCTCACCCCGATTATAAAAGTCATCTCACAATGGATTACAGCCTTAAATGTAAGACCTGAAACTAACTGGAAGACTACTAGATCAAAAAAAAATCATCTAAGGCATTGGTCTAGGCAAAGATTTATTTTAAAATATATGAAATCTGGAGTACAGGCAACAATAGAAAAATAAGGCAAATGGGATTATACCAAACCAAAATGCTCCTGCATAGACAAAGAATCAACACAGCAAAGAGATGCTCTACAAAATATGAGGAAATATTGTCAAACCATACAGTGGGTAAGGGGTTAATATCTAAACTATAGAAGGAACTTAAACAAATCAATAGTGAGAAAATGATATAATGGAAAAGTGGGTGAAGGATCTGCATAGACATTTCACAAAAGAAGACGTACAGAGCGGATCCGCATAAAAAGGAACACTTTTATACTGTTGGTGGGATTATAAATTAGCACAACCACTATGGAATTAATATGGAGATTGCTGAAAAGACTAGGCATGTAACCACCATATGAATCAGCTATAACATTCATTGGTATTTATCCTTAAGAATTAAAATCATATTATAGCTATACATACATACTCATGTCTATATCAGTGCAATTCATTATAGCCAAATTATGGAACCAGTCTAGGTGTCCATCAATAAAATATTGGATATGGAAAGTGTGGCTTAAGTGCACAAAAGAATTTTTTTTTCTTTTAAAGAGAGAGGGACAGTGAGGAGACAGAGAGAGAGAGAGAGAGAGGGAGAATCAATTTTTTATTTAGTGTCTCATGCAACTTTTGTTGCTGCAACACTTTGTTGTGTGGGTGGTGCTGGGGCTCAAACTCATCCTTGCACATGTCACATGCTTCCTGATGCCCAAGCCACTACTCCAGAACCCCATAATGGAGTTTTATTCAGCCATAAAGAAAAATTAAATTATGGCATTTGCAGGAAAATGGATGGAACTTGAAACCATTATGTTAAGCAAAATAAGCCAAACTCAGAAGATCAAGGATTGTATGTGTGTTCCCTCAATGTGGAAACTAGAGAGGAAAAAGGAAAAGAAAGGTCAGGGGTGGGGGGTTCATAAAAATCAAAGACAGATCACTAGAGGAAAGGGACCAATGTGTGGGAGGAAGTGGCAGGGGCAGTGCGGGGATTGGTATATTGTGTGCATGCACAAATATGGAGCAACAGATCCTATCATTAGGTACAACTATAATGCACCAGTAAACATGTGGAAAAAAAGAGGACACACAGATGGTATATGAAAGAAGGTTCAAAGTCACCGTAAAAATAAAAAATCAGAGCGGCAGATGTAAATTCACCAAATGTTCAGGTGTGGATGTTTTTTATTGGGATCTGCAGCTCCCAGGCCAAATTCACTTGCACCGCCATAGTGAGGACAGGCAGGGGAACTGACTGGCATGCAGGGGGAAATGGCACTAGGCCAGGCTGGGCAGCAGCTTTGTAGTCGGGGTGGAAAGGAAGTTGATGGACATGGCCTTTCGAGATTGGCTGGTGAATCCATCAATCATCGGGTGTTTGGGAGATGCCATTGGAGCTTGTCTGCCAGCGTCTGATTGGTTGTTCTTTTCCAGAGCAAGCTTCCTGATGCCCTGCCCCCAGCCAGCTGCCACCTGAGGGCAAGAGGTGCCTGATGCCCTGTCCCCAGCCACCTGGAATCAACCTAACAGTCACTAATCATCAGAGCAATGCAAATTACAACCACGCTGAGCTATCACTACACACTTGTTGGAAAGGCTATTTGTTCTAAAGAAGATGAGAGATCGCCAGTGTTTCTGGCAATGGTGTGGAGAAAAGGGAACCCTTATACGCAGTTGCTGCAAATGTAAATTAGTAAGCTGTTACAGAAAAACACTATGAAGCTTCCTCAAAAAACTTAAAAATTGTCATCAATAATCACACCTCTATATGTACACCCAAAGGAAATGGGATCAGTGTGTGCAAGTGATATTGTCAAACCCACGTTTATGCCAACAGTATTCAGGTGTAGGGAGACAAATACCACATGATCTCACTCACAGATGTGAAGGTTGAGGTAGAAAAACACACTCAAACTCAAACACCTCTCCTACTGTACGCTTGTTTCACAGATCACTTCTGTGACCCCCCGAAATCTGGGGATTTCTCCTCACCAAGCAAGAGATCAATTCTGCTGCGGACATCAGTTTACATCCTCAATTCAACTCAGTTCCAAGTGGACAATGTCCAAGGAGGGGTCTCTTTCCGGATACTCTCCCTTGGATCTCGGCTGGCCTGCAACAGCTTCTCTCCAGTGGCCAGACAAATGATTCCGGGTGGACCTGGGACTAACCATTAAGAAGACTGGCAGCTTCCACCATGATCTGAGAGAGACATAAGTCACTCAAAAGAGTTCTGCCTGCCCTGCTGGAGAAACCACATAAAGGGTTCTGACATGGCTTGGAGAGGGGAAGGGACCCAGCCATCCCCTCAAGGTCCCTGGATCTAAGCGTGAACCTTCAGCATGGCTCCACTGCCAGCTGGAAACCCTGAAGGATGCCAGTTGATGCCACATGTAGCTGACATTTCTCATTCCGGCCAAGTTCGAATTCTTCACCCACAAGATCATGAGATAAAATACAGGGATGGTAGTTTAAAGCTACTGAGTTTGGCAGTAGTTTGTAATGCAGCCATTATTAACCATAACCATGTTCAACTAGTCCTCATAAGTATGCGTAAGGTGGCACAGCAATTATTAGTTACAGGAGAAACTGAGGCCCAGGGAAGTTAAGGCACGCAAGTGTCCCGTGCAAGTGTGTCACTGGCTCTGTTCAGGGGCCTCTGATGCCTGAGCTCTTTAGTCTCTCCAAGCTTGTGTTTGCAATCATGCAGAGTCCAGCCACCCTTTGTCCTGCCCAAAGGGACAACAGTGCAACTCTCTGGTAAACCAAAGAGGCAGGGTAATCACGAGGCCTTAGTATATTACTATTTGTAAAGGAGCCTAGACAGTGTTGTTCAGAGTGCAGCCCCTTTTGTAGGAATTTACCTTCAGTAACAGAGAAAAAATAGGAGATCAGAAGATCAGATACATGGGACTGGAGTGGTGGCTTGGTGGTTACAGCGCTTACCTGGCAAGCAACAGGACGTGAGTTCAAACCCCAGCACCACGTACACAATGGAGTGTTGGAGCAATGAAAGCCACGTGAAAAACTGAATGAAAAATTGGTTCTCTCTCTGTCTCTCTCTCATTGTCTCTCTCTTGAAAAACAAAAACAAAAACAAACAAACAAACAAAAAACGATTAGATACTCTGGGTCCAGCCCAGGCACGTGGGAGGGAATGGTCCTTGTTGACAACCACTGATCAAAGGATCCAGTCCTTATTGGCAATCAATTGACTAAGTAAACATTGCATTGAGCAAGAAAAAATCTAACCTGGACTGGGAAGGAAGGAAGGCCAAAACCCAGATTCCAGCCCCAAATCAAAAGTCTGACACCGGGGTTGTTTGAAACCCTTAGAAATACCTACGGCTGCTTCTCCGACTCCACTGTGTGTTTCTCATCCTGGAACCTCCATGTTACAGAGTCTACAGCAGAAGTTTAGGCAGCATTATTTTATCAATTAATATGATCCTGGGTGGCAGGAATGGGGTACAAGGCAGTGAAACAGGACAAGGAGAGAGCCGATATGAGCTGGCCCCTGCTACATAGGACCGATTGCTTAACACATAGAAACATTTCTCTAAGAAGTTGTATCAACCGTGTGTCTGCCAGAGGAAGGGAGGGTTGGGAATTCATTCACTGGCTTTTGCTTCCCATGAGTCAAATTTTGGCCCATGGAGCAAACTTCTGTATTTCAGGTTGCATCTGCACAGTATTAAGTGCGATATTGCGGTATCCTTATGCCTTGGCTTCGCCCGCCTGGGGAGGCAGCAAGAGGCATGTAGGGCAGCGTCAGGGCTGTTGTAAACCATCTGGAGCCCATTTCTCAACTTGGGCCCTATTAGCTGTTCAGCCTGATCATTCCCTGTTATGGGAGACTTGTCCCATGGTAGGATGTTTAGCAGCATCCGAGGCCTCCACCGATTAGATTCCAGGCATCCTTCCACCCCCCAGAGATGGCAAAAATGTCTCTAGACATTGCTTAGGGTGGAGCTGATGCACAATAGCCCCCATTGAGAACCGCTGGTCCAGAGCAAGAGGCAGATGAGGCAGGAGGACCTGAAGTGTGCATAGGAGGTGTCTGGTACAGGCCATGCAGTCTCGTATTCTCCTCTGTTCCTCCGCACTCAGCAGAGTGATGGGTGCTTCTCAGCTCTCCCTGAGCATTCAAAAGTGCATGTGCGTTGTCAGGACGTTCTTCCCCAGTCCGCCAATCTCATTCACTCAACAATTTCTCCCAGACACTGCGTGTGCGACTGACTATCGCGACGATCTCAGATGCCCGTAGGAAAGCACACCTAGCCCAAGGAATGCAAATAAAGCTGAACGTGATGCACCATGTTGCAGATGCAAGTGATTCAGGGACCAGCTCCATCATGCCACCCTCCACAGAATAACACCCCCACGTGACAAGCCAGGTCCCGGCTAGCTCTTATCCCTGGTGAGCATTTGAGCAAGTGTCACTCTGGAAGATGACCTTCGGTTAGGTCTGAACTGCACAACCCTGGACAACTGTGTTGAGAGAGGAGTGGGTAAAGTCAGAATCTTCTGGATCTTTACTGGTGGGCTTGGACAAAAATAAAGGCAAGGTGATAGCGCTGGTTCAAGAAGTGCCCCTTTCCATAAATTGTGGACAGAACAAGGAATAGGATCAATTTCTGTGCTCCTCAATGTCAAAGCAACATATAGACCGGTGGTACAAGGTGGACTGTTGGTCAGAAACAAACAAGCAACCCTGCCAAAATACATGAAACCAGTTCCCCCAGCTAGGAGGCCACTCGAGTTGCTGTTCCATTTTCCTGCAATATCACTCAAGATAGAAAAACATGGCCGCCAGTAGCTGATTCTTACTTCCTTAATCTTCTCCTTACTCTTTATTGAGGCCTATCCTAGTCTATATTTTGTTTATTTATCTTATATATTGTGTTATTCTCCGGTCACACTCAACAACTAGAATTTGGTTGCACGCGGGATGGAATTTCTTTTTAAAGCTGTATCCTAAGAGCTTAGGCCAATGCCTAGCATTGAATGCAAACAAGGATTCGGGCGCCACCTGGTGGTCAGACCGGCTATTATGCATCTAATAGCTCTGCCTGGGAATCTTGGCAGAGCTCCTGGGAATCTTGGTAGATCTCTTGGTCTGGCCACCAGGACAGACCTTTCCTAGACCAACTGAGTCACACATATCAGGTCTGTCTCTGAAGTTCAGTCTTTGGTGCCATCCACAGGGAGAAATGGAAGTCAGTTAATCCGATGCAAACAAGAAGTTCTACCATTTTTTGTTTTTTTTTTTTTTTTGTAATGGAGATTGAATCTAGGGGAAGCTTAACCACTGAGCCATATCCCCAGCCCTCCCCCTTTTTTTTGCGACAGGGTCTCTCTAAGTTGCTTAGGACCTCTCTAAGTTGCTGAGGCTGGCTTTGAACTTGCGATCCTCCTGCCTCAGCCTCCCCAGCTGGTGAGATTGCAGGCATGCCCACCTGGCCAAGCAGCTCTGCCTGTTGGTGAAGACACTGCCACCCAAGGTGGCCCAGTGCACCATGGGAAGGACCTCACTCTCAGTTCGGAGGTTGTTCAAGCTGAAATTGCCTTCATTCTGTTTACTCTCACGGGTCCTAGATTGACCTCGGAGCCCCACAGAACCAGCCTGCTCTCCAAGCCTTACTCTACGCCGTCCTGAGCTCCAAGGACTTCCTAGCCCCCATCTCTGCCACTAGAGACAATCCTGGGGAACTGTGCATCCCTGGACCTGTGCCCTTCAAGGGCGACCCTGCCTAGACAGTCCCTGAACACCAGGACAGTGTCTGCCCTCCCCGGTGATATTAGCTGAATTGCTAAGCCACAAGTTTAGGTTAGAATCAGGGAAATGACTGAGGCTTTCCCTGTTCAAGGGAGACAAAGAAAGCCCCTGAGAGGGGCTGGAGTGGTGGCTCAGCAGTTACGGCGCTTGCCTGGCATGTGCGAGTACGCAGGTTCAAACCCCTGCACCACGTACATAATGAAGTGTTGGAGCAGCAAGGACCACATGGAAAACTAAATAAAATTAATTCATTCCCTCTCTCTCTGTCCCTCTCTCCTAAAAAAAAGAAAAGAAAAAAAGAAGAAAGGATCTGAGAGAGAAGGAGTTCCTTTTGCAGGAGGGCCAGAGGGAGCACCAAAAGGGTGAGCATCCTTGGCACACCGGAGTGAGGAAGGAGAAGCCAGTTGAGCTCTCCACGGTCAGACTCCCTCCAAATTCCAGGGGTCTAAGAAAATTCCTGAGGCTGGCGCTGTCTCCCTCTCCGGAGGAGAGCCACGTGGCAGCAGAGGGGGTTTCTTAGGGTGCGCTGTAGCTTTACGGGAGGGGGTGGTCGTTGCAGCTTCATGGTGCACACATCTTACTTCATCTTAGCTGCATGCCCTTCGACAGTCTCAGGAGCGCCCTTTGCTTCTTAATCTATCTGCAATCTCGAAGCTTCTCCGAGGTTGGGCTGTCGCCTCTCAGGCCCTTTCTGCCCTACAGGGTTCCGACTGTCGACCCTTTGATCCACCGTTCTGCCAGGCTGGCTGGAATACCGGGGTCCCCCAATCAACTGTGTCTTGGGCTCTTCACCCAGCCTGCGACCCCAGGGGTCTCCATTTCCCTTACTCCAGGTCCTTTTCCTTGTAACACACCCATGTCCCCACCTCCTGGAGATGGAATGACATCCAAGAGAGGGTAGAAGACAGGCCTACAAAACGTCTCTATCCCACCAAAGGGCTGGATCCTGGTTTCTGTGAACACCGCTGCTCTCCTGACTCCCCTCCTCCGCTCAGGCCTCCCTTCTATCGCCCCTTCACCACATGCAGACTGACTGCCTTGATGGACGACAACTACAATGAAGCCAGCAGCTACTTCTATTCAGTCCACACCACCCGTTCAGCCTGACCATCCCTGTATTCTCATGACCCCCACCCACACCTCTCAAGCCCTTATCAGTTGCTTACCTGAGTGTGGCCGGGTGCTTCAGTGGGAGTGATCTGCAAGAATCTCCACTGCAACTTTATGGGGAGGTTGGATTCCTCCCATTTCCCAGATGAGGATACCAAGGCTCCCAGTGGACAACCTACTCCTGGTACTAACAGAACTCAAACTCAAACAGACTTGTAACCTTCAACTCTAAAAGTTACCTTCTTTCCCCGTGGGTCCCCAGCCACTTCCTTTTGGTAAGATGACACTGCTTGCCCTGCCCTTGGGTGTTCCTGTTGATTTCATTCTTTTGGGTGATCTTGATCTGTCCCCATGCCAGCCTTGCTCAGACTGCAGCACTCATGCCTCACCTTTATTTATTTTTCTCTAACCACACACCGTGACTTCTTGTCTTATTGACTTGGTCTTTTTTTTTTTTTTAAAAAAATGCTTCCCCTATTTTTTTAAAAGGAAAATAAATTAATCAAAATGAAACTCTAATTTTTAAAAAAAGTTTTACATGCTATGCACAGATGGAACAAAAAGGGACTCCAATGAAAGCACATCAAATCCCATTTGAATAGAGTCTCCTGCCAAGTATTTGGGATTAGTCTCATTCTCTTTGTTAAAAGAGGAGATTCAGGTCTCCTCGTCATTTATTGCTCTCATAATCGTGCACAGGAAGCACTCTCAAATCTCAGGGGCTTACACCAACACGTATTTATTTTTCTCTCACAGGTCTTCAGGGTGTCTGGGGCTCTGTCATCCTGAGACCAGTGGCTCTCCAAGGGTGAGGAAGTGCAGAGGTATCACTGATCAAATCCAATCTCTGCTTATGCCATGCCCACTAGCACTGCAGTGTGCAAAACAAGATGTAGGGCTAAGCTCAACCTGAGCCGTGTGAAAAGCTACCATCCTTCCTCGCGGGAGTAGAGAGCGAATCACTGCTGACCAATACACTTCGTTAGGAACAGGTGGAAGACACAGTAGTAGCAAGCTGACACTTTCCCATGCTGAGAGGGAAGTATCAGGGCTGGCTTCGACCAACTGCAATGAATGCCCAAGCAGTGGGCACAATGCTATTCTGAACAAAGTCAGGATTCTTTCAGCAAAACCAAGGTGCTCCTGGGCGTAGTGGCGAGCACCTGTAATCCCAGCACTCTGGAGGCTGAGGCAGGAGGATTGCAAGTTCAAGGCCAGCCTCAGCAACTTAGTGAGGCCCTAAGTGAAATAACGAGACTCTGTGTCAAAATAAAATATAAAAAGGGCTGGGGATGTGGCTCAGTGGTTGAGTGGTTCAGTAACAAGTATCAAACAACCAAGGAGACGCCAAGGAGTTAAGGAGGGGGTTGGCGGCTGGGCTGCTAGGTGGGCAAGCTTGCCACGTTGTTCAAGCTCTTTCCGCCTCCACAAACTCCTTCTTTAAATCTTTATCTTTTCTTTGGCTCCTTCTTCCATTATGTTTATTAAAAGAGTGCACCACATCAGCTCCTTCTGTCTTTTCCTCTCTCACTGTTAAACCAACAGCTATCAGTGTTTTTATCCCCCAAGTATCTAACTGAACTTTTTTTGCTGGTGGGGAGAGACGGGGAGACAAGCCCACAAATGCTTTGCCACCGAATGCCATGGATCCTCTTCAGCTCCCACCCTGAATGTCTGGGGCAGTGCCGATCAGCTCCTGTACCACTCCTCCATCTCTCTAACACCGAATCTGCTTTCTCCTGCTTCTTCTTCCTCCGTATTTTTCATGGGCTCTCTGACCTCTTTTACCCTTCAAATATCACTGTTCTCCAAGGACCCCTCCTCAGCCGACGGTTGCTTTTGCTCTGTGTGCAATTGCAGTGCATTTCGGTTAATCAGTGTGGGTGATTCCCTAAGCCACTCCTGAAACCTTGAACTCTGAGTCCCAACCTAAGGACCCCTCTGGTTACTTAATATGCGTGAGTCTTGGTTTTACCCGGTCAGCCTACCTGAGCACAACCACAGAGACAGTGCTCCTGCCTCCAAACCTCCCCTCAAATGTGCTGTAACCATGAGTCACAGTTCACCTAATGCAAACCTAGGTGTCATCCTTCGGTGCCCCCTTCTCCTGAACCCTGCCTCCCTTGGTCATTGAGTTACCAAGATCCAAGAAGAAGCTCTCCCAAGCCCGTCTCAACATCCCCTGTACGGCACCCACAGCACAGCTACCAGGGCAAGAAGTAGACTAGTCCATTGCTGTCCTTAAGACACTTTAATGACATTGCTCGTTAGAGGAAGTCCAAATTATTGTGTGATACAAGGACCACCTCTCCCGTCATTCTCAGAGTTGAACCTGATGCTGAAATGGGATTGTGATGCGGTGACTCCCCTCCCCTAGGGCACTAACGTAGGAGTTTCCCCTCTTCTCCAGTGATGGCAGCATGAAGTCTGGGTGCTCAGCCCTCTAAAGGTCCATGAATTAGTTCATTCCCCAGAGTGGCACTACCCAGGGGTGGTGGAGCTTTTAAGAGGCCTGGCCTAATGGCAGGTACTTAGGTCATTGAAGTGTGCTCTTGAAGGAAATTGCGGTGTCATGGCTCCTTTCTCTTTGGCTTTTTACTTCCTGGGTCATGAGGTGAGCGGTTATGAGTCCTGCCATGGTGTGCTGCTTTGCCCCAAGTTCAAAGAAACAGGGCCAACTGATCATGGACCGGAATCTGCAAAACTATCAGACAAAATAAACATTTTCTTTTTATAAGTTGATTATCTCAGGTATTTTGTTATAGTAATGGAAAACTGACTAATACAGAAAATTGGTACTGAATATGGCATTGTTTATGTAACTCTTTCCCTAATGGCGTGGCGGGGGTGGTTTTGGAGTTGATTTATGTAAAGAGTTCAAAGTGATTTGGAGGAACAGGCTATGGAAAGTCTAGAATTCTGTAAGTGGAGCTTAGTGGGTGAATTTGGCAGGGGCTCAGAGGGCCAAGGTGTTGAAAGAAATGTGCACAGTACGGGTTTCGCTGACGAAATTTCAGAGGACACTGGAGAACTGGACCAGAGGCCATCCTCGGTACGCTGTGGTGAAGAGCTGGAATTCACTTTGTTTATGCCTAAGACTTTGCGGGAGGCTGAGCTTAAAGGCCGTGGACTAGTTTATCTGATGGGAGAAATTTCAAGGCTGCGAAGCACTCATCTGTGATCACTTTTAGCCAAGTTCAGTGAGAAGCAGGAACAAAAAGAATCAGGGTGGAAATATTTGAAAATTTTGCAACTTTGAGAAAAAGGGACGTTTGTCAAGACAGCCAAACCTTGCCTCATCCCAAGGAAGGCAAGGACTGGTGATTTCAGAGTAGCCACAGTAAGCTGATCGTTGTGCAAGGTACCATCTGAATATCATAGCTGTTTAGTCCAAGTCATATGAAGAAGGGGATGAACAGGGTGGAGGGAAGGGGGTCAGATTCTGTACCATGGGTAGGGCATAGATTTCCCCTAAACGTAATGTGTTTCCTCCTTTCATCCCCTTGAGGCTGAGCAAGAGGGCGAAATAAAAACTTTCTCAATATAGGCTAAAGATAGCAGACCCCAGATGAAGAATAAAGACAGGGAGGGTCAACAGGAAAGCTGCGGAGGAGTATGGCCACGGATAGCACAAGCCTAGGGAAAAAGTCAGCCTTGGCTGGACAGATGCTTTCTCCGGCTGCTGAATTCTCATTAGACGCGGTTTTTAGCACGACCATTTGAGATTGAAGTCTTCAGTCAAGATTTTAACATGAACAAATCAGCAAATGCATTGAAAGGAAGACTTCAGGAAGAATAGGGTGAAAAGATGCATCGACATTTTGTTCCAGTCCAAAAAAATAGGGCCCCCCTTGAAATGTTTATACATGCAGTAGAGCAGGCTTAGTAAACTCACACGAGCCCGGCCAATCGTATTCGTTATTTCTGGAATTTAGTGGGTGACATTGAAGCTGCAAGGTAATGAGGTCTTTTTATGGCATTAGACTAGATACTCAGGAGAAAAAAAATTATGCAGATGCTTAGGGAGAAAGAGAACAAAGACGGAAGGGATCATCTGGTCCCACAGAGCTGGGCAGAGTGGCTTCCAAGGTCTGGATTTTCCAGTTGCTGGTTTCTTCCTCCTGAACTGTGGCTGATTTTCCTGTTCATGAATTATCTCTGGATCCTTGAATCACAATCCCTTTTTTGTAAGTCTGAACAGGTTTATACCTCTTGCAACTTAATGAAGCTTGATTAAGATAATATTTATGGAAGACACGGGGCCAAGATTCATTTCCAAATATTGTTGGCTGATTCACGGGTTTCTGTTCTTGTTATGAGAACCTCTCAGGGCATGCTAATCAATATGCAACCCAGATTCCAGACCTGGTGGCAAGCATCTGTCTGTCCCAGCATTTGGGAAGCTGAGGTAGGAGGATCATTGGAGCCCAGAGGTTTGGAGCCAGTTTAGGCAACACAGTGACACCCTATCTCAAAAATAATAATAATAATAAATGAATAAAACTGACCTAAATAGATACCAGGTGACTCTGGTCTAATCTCTATATGACATTCATAAACACTACCCTCTGATCTCTGAAAATTTAAGAAGTTTACATAATGTAGACTACCGAAGCTCAGTTAAACAACATGATATTGGGCCTTCACACTGTATTTAACTGGAAATTTTCCTAAGAATATTGTTGAGAACGAGATTGGGTCTGTTTCTCTGGAGAATCCTGACTAATACAGACTGTAAGTAAAAGGGCTTTGTCAAGGGCCAGAAGCAGAGATAAACAAATTGCTGGCTGAGTATAGAAACTAAAAGCGTAGGTTCTGAGCAAGACAGGCTGGGCTAGAATCTGGCTGTCACTCACTGGCTGTGCGACTTTGGGGAATTTCGCTGAATCTCTCCAAGTCTCAGTTTCCTCTGCGGTATAATGGTGCCTGGATCAAAGCGTGACTGTGACCATTGAGTAGGGTCAGCACAGGTGTGTGCGTGGTGTCTACCTCTCAGCAAGTGCTAGATGAGCAAGTTTTATTATCATTGTTCAGTATTCTTTTTTCTTTTTTAAGAAAAAGGGACCATGAGAGTGAGAAGGAAACAGACAAGTATTTTTATTTAGTTTTTCATGTGACCCTCGTTGCTCCAACACTTTGTTGTGTACGTGGTGCTGGGGTTCGAACCTGCGTACTTGCGCATGCCAGGCAAGCACCGTAGCTGCAGAGCCACGGCTCCAGCCCCTTGCTCAGTATTCTTAAGAGGAGGAACCATACAGCCTCTTCTCCGTACTCAACCCATCTCTGGATTGTAGGCGAACACCTCAAAGTCCTCATCTCCCTTCCCTCCTGGACCCAAGGATCTGGTGACCCAGCTGTGTCTGTGGTCCACCCTTCCAAAGTGCCACCTGCCCAGTCTACCTGCATGGGTCTCCTACCCCGCAAGCCACTGGGGAAGTTCCTCCCAAAGACTATCCTCGGGGTCTTGATTTTAAAATTATTTTATTGCTTGATTCTAGCATGACCAGATGATGTCCAAAGCGTGGGTGGTGGGGTCCTTATATTGTCACCACAGCTGTGACACACAGGGATGAAGCAAGAGAGTTTATGATGTGTCTAGGACCACGCCTGGCATGTGACAGTCCTTGATGTTTGGTGGCTCCCCTCCTGCGTTCATGGCAGCCCCAAGGATCGATGACTTGGGGATGACTCTGATGTCCTGACCACATTCTCTTTCTGTCTCTCCAATTCCTTCTCTTCTTTTCTCCCTTCCTGAATTCCTTTTTTCCTTTCTTCCTCCTTCCTTTGATTCCTCTCTTCCTCCTGTCCGACTTTCACCTTCAGTTGCCTTCTCTTGCTGTTTTAATATTTCTATGATGTTTTTATTTTTCTGTCCCCTCTCATTTTCTCTCTCTCCCTCTGTCTTTTATCAGCACTGAACATCACCATGCTGTCTGCTAATGATCAAGGAAAAATAAAAATCCCACTCATGCCTTTTCTTGAAGACTCGGATCCTCGCAGGAAGGCTGAAGTCCCCAAGGGCAAGGGAAGAGGAGGAGAAGACCCCAGCGAGAGGCCCCTGGAGGGTCACTGGGCCCGGGGCCGCTCTGACTTCTTCCACTCTTGGGCTCGAAGCTGCCCTCTCTCGATTTTGCCTGTGATGGTCTTGGGCAGGTCCAGGACAAACTCCAGCTGTTGGGACAAAATGAGACCAGGGTGGGTCATTCATGACCACGGAGGGGTTGGATTCTCCCAGGAGTTTCTCTGAGGGGAAATCTTGAGGCTGGAGGCTCCAGGTGAATGGGGACGGAGCCTGGGAAACTTCTAGAGCGGCTCTGCATGCAAGAAGACACTTCAGGAACAAGGCCAGGGAGAGCTCGGAAGAGTCGAGAGCCCTGGCCTCCGACATTCTCTCAGACAGAGGTCGGACGCTGACCTTAACATGGGACTCTCTGACTCCAGTCTCGGGCAGGCCCCTGGGCTCTTCCAGCATCCATGAACGCTAAGATACGGATGAAGACACCCACTGAGGCTTCCAGTTCTACGGCTCAGCTGGCCACTACGTTGGCCTAGGAGACAGATGTGGGTTTTTTTTTTTTTTTTTTAAAGAGAGAGGGACAGTGAGAGAGACAGAGAAAGAAAGAAACAACTTCATTTATTTTTTCACATGGCCTTTGTTGCTCCAACACTTAGTTGTGTACATGGTGCTAGGGTTTGAACCTGGATCCTTGTGCCTGCCAGGCAAGAGCTGAAACCACTGAGCCACCACTCCAGCCTGAGACAGATGTTTTTAAGCTTAAGAAAAATGACAACCACCTGGGGCTGGAGCGGCGGCTCAGTGGTTACCGTGCTTGCCTGGCATGCTCACGGACGCAGGTTCAAACCCCAGCACCACGTACACAATGAAGTGTTGGAGCAATGAAAGCCACAAGAAAAACTAAGTAACATTGATTCTCTCTCTCTCACTGTCCCTCTCTCTTAAAAAAAATGATAACAAAAAAATAAAAAATAAAAAAATTTAAAAATGATAACAAGGTTACTGATATAGGAAAAAGAAGTACCTTCTTCACAGCTGATGTGAGAATTTTTCATAAGTCAACACTGAGTTTGTTGAGAAAGGAGTTTGTTCAAACCACAGTGGAGCAGGGGTCAGACACTGTGAGCTGTGGGTAAAACAGCCCTCTTCCTGTTGTTCTAAATAAAGTTTTATTGAAACACAGTCACAACCACTCATCCAGATACCATTTCACAGGTAAGAAAACAGGGCCATTCCCTGTGCTGAGGAAAGGCTGGTGGGCATCTGGGCCACACAACCAATCCCAGGGCTCTAGGCCGCCCATGGGTGCTCTCACCTTCTGCTCTACACAAGCACTGACCTTGTATTCAAATCTATGGGCGTCTCTTTCCACACCCACTTCCATACCTTAGAGTCCTTCCCTGAGCAAGAACAGTCAGAAGCTGGGGCAATACATTCTAGACTTTCTGTCCCAGAAAGAGCGCTTCCGTTTTGCTACGGGAACCACCACTTGCTCCCTCAATCCTCCTCCCTCTCCCATCCTTCCTGCCCTTCCTCCATGGGTGACCAGCTGACCCGGAACTGGCCAATCAGAGCACAGCATTGGCTGGGCACAGGGACTGGTTTAACACTGGGCAGAGGCCCAGGTTGTCCCACAAGAATCAGTCGGAAGACATTTGCTGGGGCGCTTGGGGGAAACATGGTCTTTTCCCACCTGAGCTTGTGAAGCTGCTAAGAATGTGTGTTTGGAGTTTCAGGAGCCACAGAGGGAGGACCTTTCAGGAAATGAAGCTGATACAAAAGACAGAGGGTCAAGGCGTGAGAGAGTCGTTTCTGACCTCATCCTTCAGATGCGACAAAGGCTTCACCTTTCTCGACTGTTGCGTGAGCAACTGGAATTTCTGCAGCTGAGAGTTGAGTGACCCTGAATATTCCAGCGAGACCCCTGGGGAGGCTGGGGTACAGGCCAGGGATTGGCTGGCACTTGTTCCCATTAGAACATTGGATGGTTTTATTCAGGGCGAGTCGAAGCCTGAGTTCAGTTTTTAGGCATCAAGACAGTTGTTGGGTTTTTCTTCTGGGACTTTCTTGGTCACAACCAAGAGGAGTGTTGGAATTAGAGGCCTCGTCCTCATTCTGAAGAAGAAACAGAGCAGGTCTCCTTCCCCAGGTGTGGGGACGTGGGAGCCCAAGGCCTCACCTTCCTCGGGTACTTGTACGGGGCTGTTGTCGACTTCACGTGTTGCTGCAGCTCCTCGGTGAGCTGGGCCCGGTCGCGGGACAGGAACTCCGGGGCCAGGACCACGAACGCCTTCACCACCTACAGCAAGGGTGGAGGCCAAGAGAGAAGGATTAGAGGGCCACAAAACCCCACGGCCACCACCCCGTGGCCCCTCAATCCCACCTTCCAACGCCTGGGTCAAGGAGAAGGAAAAACATGGAGGAAGAAGGGCGAAGACTCCAGGTGCGTAGGTGGTTTACTGGGTGAGAAGTCATGGACATCGGATGTTCAGGTGGACCAGGTCCACCCCAGACCTCAGGGACAGGAGCGATGGATGGAGTGAAAGGAGAAACAGGGAGGGAAGAGAGGAAATAGAGGCTG